>CAJPEX010002731.1:0-35925 GCA_905338405.1 Notodromas monacha
TGGGGAAACGCATTCATGTAAAAAAAATTACATTATTATTCATATTTTCTTTACTTATGACCACTAGAAATTGATCTGGTGAATGTAATGGCTTCCACAGAAGCAAAGCTCCCTTTATAAAAAAAAACACTGTTTTCTTCAGATGAATGCTGTGGAAACCAAAACCGCTCCAATTTTCTGGATGAAATAAAAGGTGATTTATTCTGCTTTCTGGAGGTATGGAAGGAGAGTATTCCAGAAAGAAACTGTTGGAGAAAAAAATTGGCATAATCAAAGGAAAGTGAAAAAATTGTTTCATCAGAGAATTATAGCTTTTCTCACGGGTGTAAAATGCGATTGTTTGCGGTTATAATTCTCGCGCGCTGTAACTTGCAACTGGTGGATGAGATTTATTTCTTGGGGTTGGAAGCAACAGTATATTTTTGTTGCTCTCGTTATCTGCTATCTTATTTTTTCCGAAAGACGGGTCCAAAACATGTGAAAATTGAGTGGAGAAAGTCAGAATTTGTTGAACTTCAATTCCAAACGTTTATATAATGTACTCCAGCAGCAGCGCGAACCTTGATGGACTTCCGCATCCTTGAGGAGCGACATCTAAGCTAAATATAGTACTAAACTGTTCGCGTATCTTCTCTCAAGTAGGATAGGGTCGGAAGTTCTTTGTTGTGTTCCACGGCTCCCACCTCCCACATAAATTGCA
Organism: Notodromas monacha; assembly: GCA_905338405.1. Classification (NCBI taxonomy): domain Eukaryota; kingdom Metazoa; phylum Arthropoda; class Ostracoda; order Podocopida; family Cyprididae; genus Notodromas; species Notodromas monacha. Next base: position 701 of record CAJPEX010002731.1, read on the forward strand.
TTTCATAAGTGTTCAGTCATGTTTCATGAATGCGAATATTGTACAGTATAGAAGAATTTCTGTAACATAGAAAATTTTTTTGACACAACTTCCAGTTATCCCTGTATATTCACCAAAACTAGTTTGTAATTTTGAGTTGTCTATCTCTATACAATAAAACATCTTTTGTTTTGTTATTGTTCAATTCATTTTAATTTATTCTGCATTTGAAGCAGAATATGCTGTATGCAATTTATTTGATTTTCTTTAGAAGTGATCGAATTTCGAGGGTTATGAGGATAGAATGTTCAATGGACAAGAGCTGGCATCTGGTATTGTTATAATTTATCTAATGTGATTTCATTAATCAGAAATTCAAAAGAGGCCCCTATATTTTTCATGCCTCCTCAAAAACTTTTACCTTGAAATTCAAAAAAGGTGCATTTTCAATACTCCTTCATAATCAGAGGATTTTGTTCATTCTACTCATGCCTCTGGTGGGAGCATACCATATATAGGATGGATTGAAATTGGTATAATTATTTTGACCTTCAATTGAAAAGAGTATTTGCCACATCAGATCTTTTTATGACAAATCTCAATACAGTATAACAAAGGAATGGTTGCAATGACTTTGGTTTTTTTTAGGTCCTGTTAAATAGCCACAATTTAATTTTAATTTTGTCTCCACAATTTTTTTAAATAACAAAGCTCTCTTCAGGGTTTTTTTTTAAAACAATGCTTCATCATCTAACAAGATTCTAGAGTACAAAGATTTCTTGAATTTAATTTTGGACTTGGTTTTCTTTCAAAAATGTTTTTAGCAGCCCTTTAACTTACCTGCTGCTTCTGTGAAAAAGTTTAAAAATTTCAAGAATTAATCTGATATTTTCTGATTTTTTGAGCTTATAAATGAAGTGAAAATCAAAATTGGGCAAACACAGCAGTTGTTGTTGAAGATGCTTCACTTCTGGTTATTGCATGGCAAATCTCCCACCCACTTACCCACTATGCGCCAGTCTGCATCCCTTGCTGATACCTCCCTTATAGATTCAGAAATTGCCCCCATCTTCTGCTGGATTTGCCTTGGCTATGGTGAAGAAGAAAAAAGTCATAGAAGAAGGTGTACATTAATGTATCATAGTTGGCTTGGATCTCATGCAGCTGCAGCACCAGAACCCAGGAAATGATTTCTATCTTGAGATTGTAATTGCCTGGACCGGTTTTTCCGGATGCCTTTCCTGTTGCCTTGAATCTCTCCCTCTCGACGTTTTTGTGGTCTCCAATGTCATGAACAAACTCAGTCTTTTCCTGATGCCATCAATAACTGATCCCCACAGTTAGTCTTCAACTCACATTTTCCTTTCTTGGGTTTGTTGCATGAGTAATCATTGGATGCACTAGGTAAAACATTAGCTTTTTTTTATGCATAAATAATATAATGAATATCCTTTCAAATGAAATATGTAGTGGTTCCTAGGTAACAAATGAAGAAAGGATCAAGATATGTAGACTACATATACCATGGGAGGCCTGGACCTAAAACCTTGAATGTATAGTTTCATATATTCAAATGAAATTTCATAAAATGCTCATATTGGACAACTTACATCAGCAGAATGTAATAATGATACATATGCATGTCCTCATTCATGGGAGTTTATTCCCCTTGAAGAACTGAAAAAGAAAGATTTATGAACTCACTTCTGGGTTTTGAACACTTTAAGTTAATCAACCCACATTCAAATGCCTTCAAGTAAGATAAAATATTGTTCAACTCCCATTTTTTGTCAAAAAAGGGAATCAGGAACATCTATAATTTACAGTATGTATGAAGCTTTGATTTCTATAAATAGTTTCACATGAATGTATCTTCAATTTTTCTGATGATTTGTGTACACTTTCTAGTTTCAAAAATTCAGACAACAACCCTCTGATACAATCTCCTGGATAATGCATAACTCGCATAATGGACTTGATACACATCAATGTGTATTCAAACTAAAATTAATGCATGCTTGAGATATGAAACTCAATTTTGGATAGTTTTCAGCATGAAAATGTATTATTTTACAAATATAACTGCTGTATATCTATACTTGAGGGGTTTTGGCTTTAAAAAAAATTCAAATTAAAAATAGCTTTTTCATAGTCTTGATTGTGCTGAGGGTAGGTTTCCTGCTTTCTAATGCAATTTTTATTTTATCAGACATCAGTTTATGTCAATGCTGTGGAATTGTTATTATTTTTATGGAAAATGCATAGAAGGAATTTTGGAAACATTTTTGACACAGATGTATGTAGTGTAATGCTTAAAGTCAGTATAGATTCATGAAAGCTACATTTCCTGTATTATTAATTGTATGAAGCCTTTTGTTATTTTTTCTGATTGTTTTTGCTGTTGCAGGTATACATTATTGTAAGTTTTAACAAAGTACTGTATTTCATTTTTATTTAGCAAGATTTTCTGGATTGTATTTCCAAAAAATCCATGACTAAGCAATATTACAAGCATGTAAAAGGCTCTTATGCATTCTTGACATTGTTGAGCATGGTTGTCTTTGTTTTTGATTTCTTATTGTCTAATACTTTATCTCAAACACATATTTTTACAGTACCAAGTAATTTCTTGCACAATTCAGAAAGGAAGTTTCCAGTGCAGTCATATGCATCTTTGATTTTCCCAGTTTTATTGAGCACATTTTAAACTCTCTCAGTCACTATTTTGTTTGTCAGAGAAGACTTCCTAAATCAAAAATTTTAATTTGTGAAGTTTGTTAAAAAAAATTGCCTTTCACAAAAACTGCCATTGCCTTTTTCATAGGAAATCTTCATCATCACATTTTCTTTTCCCAGAATTCCATTTGATAAAAAACATAAAATGTATACTGCAGAAGATTTTCTGTAAGATTTAAAAAATATTTTTGAAGCAACTTCTAGTTATCCCTGTATTTCACCACAAAACTAGTTTATAATTTTGAGATATCTATATAATAAAATATCTTTTGTTTTGTGGTTGTTTAATTTTTTAATTTATTCTACATTTGAAGCAGACCATGTTTCATGCAATTTATACTGACCTGGATCAATTATTTGGGATTCTGCTAACAATTATCCAATCTATACAGTACAGTATAGTTTTGCATTGATCAATCAGTTGACCTGCTTGCATGCTATTTGTACAACTGAATGAAGATCCTAGATAGGTGGAAATCCTCTTGTACCAGTAAGATAAAATGCTGTACATGAATTACAAATACTGTACAGTAAGACCCCAAGATGCAGATGTAATTGGTGCATCAAGAGTGTCCCTAAGTCAAAATGTCCCCAACTTGAGTCTCATTTTCCCTTAGACTTACATTATATAATTTTTGATTGGTGTTTCATGTACAAAATACTCACCCTAATTCCGTGAAAATCAAAAATTGTCTTCCAATTTAAACTGATTCAATCAATGTATTTCAACACAATATGAACATTTGGGGAATTGAATACTGATACCTCATCTGTACAGTACATAGAAGTGTTGGCATTTTCTGTAAAAATAAAATTCAAGTGAAGCCCAAGAACTTTTCTTACATCAATTTTAGGGTTGGAAACATCTGTTTCTTGTAATTTTGCCGGAAATTTATTTGCAATTTTATTGCAAAATGTCCCTATGTCGAGTCAATGTCCTCATGTTGGGACTTTTTTGTGATTTTTTCATGGTAAAGTAAGTGTCCCTAGGTCGAATCGTCCGCATGTGGGGGGCTCACTGTATTACATCATCTGAGGTATTGTGTGCTTCACTGACAGATGGGGTTTCTTAGAAGTCCAGGATACATCCAGAAGCCTGGAATTCCCCCAAACAGGTTTTGACTTCTTAGAATCTAATCAGACCTGTTGTTCTCATCTTCATCAAAGGCCTAAACTATTTGTAAAAAAAAAAATATATATCTGGGTGACTCAATATTGATATTTAAAACAAGTATATACTGCTGTGCACAAGGATGCCAGAGAATTCAAGTTTTCTTCTTCAAAGGAATCCGGATGCGTTTGATGCCTTTTCCAGTGCGCTATTGTTGGACCGAGGCTTCTCAGCATCAGTTTATCTTTTTATTTTCTATTTGTAATTTTATTTAATTTTTTTTCTGTATTCCGGGTTGACAAGGGCGGTTAAATGAGTGGTCGACAGCGACGGAGAAGAATTGAGTGGCGCCGGCGACGCGCAGCTTCCTGGCTATAAATTGTGGCGCCTGTTCAGGGACGATAGGCATTACTGCGCCTAATTCCGAATGGATGAGGCAATTTCTAGTTTTTTTCTCTCTTCAAATATCTGCCAAGTAAATTTTTTTCAAATAATATTTAATGTATGATTTCTTGGTATCGAACTTTAGGCCGAGTTGGATTGAATGCCACCACAAAAAAGTTTTAAAGTGAATGTTTGAAGCAGTGAATGAATGAATTGAAAAGTGTCGCACGTTTGTTTCTTGTTTTGTCACAAAAATGTTCAAAAGGAATGCTGTATTTTCCATGGGCTATCAAAAAATTGTGATTCTATCTGGGAATTTTTCCAAAGCCCAGTTTATCAAATATGTGATTTTACAGACTTGTCAAAAAATCATGGAAAGTATATAGTCATTTGAAATAAGTGATAATTTTAAATAAAGTATTTCTTGATGTAATGTTTTTTGGGACTTATTGTTGTTTTTTGCGAATAAGATGGAACATTTTGATTAGAATAACTTGATTTCTGCATTTTGAAATAATCTGAAATGGGAATGGTATGGAGAAAAAAGTGTAACCTTTTATTATGTTTTGAAAAAAGCCACACAAAAAATTGCATAAAAAACCTGTTTGGACTAATTCAAATTGTTTCTAAAATAATTCTGATGAATTGAGTTTTACTCACTTAGTTTTGCTAGCTTCAAGAATCTTAAAACTGTTTTCATTTTAAACCTCAACAAAAGTTTGAAGTATTTTGTTCAACTTAACTGGGGACACATTTTGATACTGTTTGCTGCTCAACCAACCAGCAGCTTTCAACATTGAGTCAATTACATTATATATGCTCTAAAAGTTGTGATTTTGTTGGCTAAACTAGTTCTTTTTTTAGATTAAAATTATTTCAGAAATGCAAGCTGATGTCTTCCAAGAATTTGAAAACCAAATTTCAAAGGAGAAATTTCCTGATGTTTCATAAAATAGGTTTTTTTTACAAAAGAAGAGTGTGGTGATGGAGATTTCTTAGGAAATGTGGTCATCCAAATTAAAGATAATTTTTTGCAATCTAATAATTCTTGAGGACTCTCACAAAAGTATTTTTTTCATTTGGAGGGTCTTGTTTGACAGATAAAAAAAAGGAGCTGAGTCAGTATAAATTTGCTTGATGAAGCTGATGCAATCAACTTTTAAGATGAATACTCTGTATATGATTTTGAAGAGATTATTTTCATTGCAATCAATAATTGTTTTGCTTTGGACATGTTTCAAGAGTTGCATAAGAATGTAACAAATTATGTTCCCTTGAGCATTGCCTGATTAATTTTCAAAAGTAAAAAAATATGCATATTTTGATGTAAAATGGTGAAATTATTTTGAATGTGAAGGTGTTTCAACTTTCAAGGACTGAAAGTTTTGCATTGAAGTCTGTATAGTTGAGACTCACTTACTAATGTTTTGTTATATTATTTCTGCAACAGCAGAGATAACCAGTGGGTTTTGGAGAGGAAATGATGCTGGAGCAATTTGCAGTGTTGGCTGCAATCCTGGGATTAGCAGCTAGCCAGTGTCCTCAGAACCTAGGCTCCTGCAAGTGCTTCAGGGCCACAGTGCCTGGGGCCAAGCCAATCCTAGATTGTTCCCTAGTGGTCCATCCTCAAGAGTTCCAAAACATTGAAGGCCTCAAACCAGGTTTTGCAGGTGGATCACCAGTGTTCTCTCAGATCATCATCAGGAGGTCTCAGCTCAGGGAACTGCCACAGGCTGCCTTTGGCATTGCACAAGCTGATGAATACATCATTGAGAACAACCCTCAGTTGGAGTCCATGCAAAGGATGGCCTTGGGCAAGAATGCCAACCCAAAGATCATTTCCATCAGGAATAATCCCCTGCTGGAGGTCTTGCAATATGAGGACTTTGCTATGTAAATTATCAAACATTAATGTGTGTCACACACCAGATTTTTTTTTAACCCAAAATTTTCTTTCCAGGTTCAGCAACTTGGAAATCCTCAGGCTGAATGACAACAGGATCCTGGAAGTGCCTGATTATGCATTTGATGGAATCAGCAGGCGCTTGAGGGAGATTCACTTGGAGAGGAATGTCATTTTGGACATGGGACCATTTGCCTTCAGGGGTCTGCCCAGTCTGAAGTTCCTCAGCCTGGCAGAGAATCAGATTGGAGAAATCCCAACTGCAGCTCTTTTCTTCAGCACTCCTCCAGATTTGGTTGACTTGTCCAATAACAAAATTGTCACTATTGATGGAGAAGCCTTTTCTGATCCTGCATTCCCAAGTGAGTACAGAAGCTTCAATTGTTGTTTTTTTGTCACTTGTCCTCTATATGTGAACTATTTATACATACTAAATATGCTCCAATAGACACCCCAGCATTTATTTCCCATTTTCAATTTTCATCTGGCCTTGAATACAGACCAGCTTCTATTAGAGACTGGCTATTATTTCAAACAGTTGAAACTGTGGAACAAGTTGAAAGAAAAAATGGGGCATACAAAAAGGGAAAATAGAAAAAAAAACTTGGATTTCCCACTGATTTTTGGAAATGGGACAGGAATGCATAAGAAATTACTAAAAGGAAAGGGTTAAATTGTTGAGTTTTCAAGACTAGATTGTGCCAGAAAAGATTATAAGGATCAACAAATTAACAAAATTATTTTAACCATCCCCTTTATTTGACTTGGCCACTATTATGAGATCAGCTATTATTCCCTTTGAACCCCATTTGAAAACCCTGTGTTTAATGGAGATCAGGCATTTATTGGAGCATTTGCAGTGTACAGTTGCCTCTCACACAATGGACTTAATTTGTGCAACTGACCAGTCTTTTGTGTGAAAAGTCTGTTATACCAATTTCATTATTAGAATATTAAAATTTTTACTTTTCATCATTAAATGTTGAAGCAACAGAAATCTGTTTTGTGGATTTAGTCCATATATTTCACAGAAGAGAAAACCTCATCCAGTGGCAGTCTTGTGTGCAAAAATCTGTTCTGTGGGGGTGACTGTATATGCTTGTAAGAAATCTTGCGGCTTAGTGTGCAAAATGATGGTCTGATTTCAATTTTATACTTGCTATACCAATGATAATGAGAAATGACTTCAAATGTGAATTTGAATGACACCAAAATATCCAGTGAATGAATGAATGAACAGAACACTTTATTTGCTGCTTTTCAGCGTTCAAAAGGCACAACCAAGACTCCTGCATCCAAACCCCCTCCCCACCCAACCCAACTCCCCCCAAAAGACATTCAATCACTTTAAAGCATGAAACAAAGGACAAACCAATAACAAAACCAAAAGAGAGATCACACTTGGCAAAATAAAACTAGACATCCAACATGTATGCATACACCCACCCATCCAAAATTTTGATCTAATCTGTTTGCTAAACCTGGTTGCCTGTATACAGTATATTACCTATCACAAAAGTTTCACCTAGTAAATGAGAAAATATCCAATATAATGGTTTTCCACTGGGATTGGTTTCAGCCCAATGTGAGATTTCAAATTTGTTTTTATTCTTTCCAGATAGGGGTTCATATGCCAAGCATGTGGACTTCAGCAACAATGACATCTCAGCATTGGAAAGGGCAGAATGGGAGACCATTTTCTCACAGATTGACAGACTGGAGAAGCTTTCCAACCCAACAACCACCTCTGCTCCCTTCACTGCACCTCTGTTCACTGATCCTCCACCTACTTTCCCTCCAGTGACTACCACAACTACCACAACCACTACTGAGGCACCAACTCCTGCTCCAGCACCTGTTGTGGTACCACAGGCACCTGTTCCACAAGCTCCAAATACTGAAAACCTACTTTTGAGCATTTTGGAAAGATTGCAACTGTTGACAGGAAACTTCATGCAACCAACCACTACAACTCCTCCACCACCACCACCACCACCATCCACCACCACCACCACTACTGCTGCTCCCACACAGCCTCCAAGCACAGCTGCACCTTCAACCACCACCACCACCACCACAACCACTACCACAACACCTCCACCACCACCACCAACAACTCCAGAGCCCACTGCAGCACCCCAAGAACTGGTTCCAGCTGAACCATCATCTGCTCTCACAGCTTTTGGACCTTTCCTGAAGATCAGGGAAGAATTGCTGGCAGCCATCAGGACTAACCCTGCTGCAGCAGTGGCAGCTGCAAGTGCTGTGCAAGCTGCTGCTCAAGCAGCTGCTCAAGTGGTGGTGTCTGAGCCCAAGGTGGCTGCTGAGCCTGCTGCACCTGCCATAGAGACCAACAACAATCTGGAGACTATCCCAGCAGTTGTGAGGAGGAAGAGACAGAGTTTGCTTCACAGTGCCCCTGTTGAGCTTGCCTCTGCTTACACTATGAATTTCAATGGTGAGTAATTTCATTTCTAAACCAGCATTTTATTGCAAAATAAGAAACACTGAAAAAACATGTCTGAGGAAGACAAACCCAAAAAAGCATTTCTGGCAACAACAAAAATGACTATAAACCCACAAAACAATACTCAAATTTGAGGATAAAAAGTTGCTAGATAAAATATTTTGCAGCAAATTTTGTTTTGGACTGTTTAATAAGTTTGAGTTGGCATCACTGTATTCTTTTGTATACATCTTCAACAATTTCTGGCTTACCAAGCATTTGTTGTTGTTGTAGAAACTGACTTCCAATTGAAGTGACACTACTAAATTAACTTACATTAATTGTTTTGTTTTCTCTCTCATCAGGAAACCCAATCATCTGTGACTGTGATGTCAAGTGGGTCTTTGACTTCAGACACAGATATGAAGACCAAGTGCAGAACCTCAACTGCCTGGAGACCAGGGATTCAATTTTCAAGCTGCATTTTGGTCACTTCCGCCGCTGCTAGTCCAACTTTTCACTAAATTAATTATTTTTATTCCTTTGCTCAAAACATCTGCCATTTCTTACTCTTTTTCCATGGATTGATGATCAGTGCTTCTTTGTGGTGCTCAGCATTGGAAGGCCTGCTTTCTGTTGAACAAATAAAAAGAGGTCATTGGTGTTCTTAAACACATGTTTTTCATTTCTGAAGAGTTCCATTCTGGTGCTGGGATATCATATATGTACAAGGTTAAGAGGAGGGAAAAAATATTGAGTTCCTTCTGAAGAATTTCATATGGTGGGTGAAGATGATGAATACAAAAAAGATGCTTCATGATGAAAGATGTTGAAGGATGGAGAACAAAGGGGATTGGATTGCTGGAATGTTTTGGAAGTGATGAGTGTGCCCTGGTCCCCCTCCTTGATATTTTGGAGGAGGTAATTGGCTTCTGGGTATCCATGATGTCCTCCCAACCTTGGGGGAAGGACAGATAAAAATCTCTGAGGGCTTCCAGCTGATGATGGTGATGGTGTCCCACTTGTTATTGACAAGGATGTTCCATCCAGTTCATGGGGTGTCTTTCTCAGTCTTGTGCCTCAAGTGATGGAGGAATGAATCTTAAATCGAAGTCCTGGGTTTCCTTTTCAGTGAATGAAGTGTGGTAGATTGAAGTGGAAACTAATTTGTAGCAACAACAAAAAACTATCAATTTGCATCTGTAAAACCACTTGTTTAAAACAAAAAATATCATTTTTATTTTTGGTACTGTATTCTGAAAATTACCTGCATTCAAATTGATTATATACATGATGGGGAAATATTTTTTTCTGAGGAACTAAAAGTATATGAAATGCAGTCCAAATATTGAAACCAAAACACCATGTCAATCATGCATGGCATTTCACAATAAAATCACCAAGAAATGGGTCACACAAAATCTTCATTTGTGATGAACAACAGATTTCTCTCCTTATCAGAGAGCAATTTTGCAAAGCATTTGAATATAAATTAGTCCCTTTTACTGAAGCATGAACTTGAATGAGCCCAATATCTTCCTCACAGCAAAAGATTATTTGTGTGGCTTGAATATTTTCTGAATGTTTTTCATTTGGAAGAAGATTTTTAGCTTTTTTATTTTTGATAAGAAAAGCTGACATCCATCATTCAAGTTGTGCAGCAATCCATTAGATATGAATTTTGTTACATATGACGTACTATTTGAGGTTTTCTCAACTTTTTGCAATATTTTGAAGAGGAATGAAGCTGGCTTATGAATTGGAAAGAAATCTTAATTCATTCTTATATCTGTATTCCATAAATTGGGTCAATTGTGTTTTTTGTTTAGATTTCTTGATTTAAAAAGCTGAAAAAATAAATTGATATATATGCAAGACTAATTAAAAATGCAGTACTTTTGTGAAATGCGAAATCTAAACTCAATGCAGCTGATAATCAGCTAATTAATTTCACATTTTTTTTTACATTTTCCAAGGATAACAATTTCTGGAAAGTAAAATGTAAATTTTCTCCCTCAATTTTTTGAACCACACATTCTCTTCTGAAATGTTATGACTCTAGGACAAATCTGAGCATTAATTTTTTCCTGAATTCACAACAAATTTGATATTAGAAAATTATTTCATAAAAAATTTGACCACCAAAACCAACTCATAATAAATCAGCTGTGAGTAGTTGGAGTGATTTTTTCCATTAAATTAAAAAGCTTTTTCAAGGTTTTGTAATATCCTATTCGTAAAAAAAAATTTTTTTTAAAAGATCATATCTGAAAATGTCAATCCTCTGCTGAAAGTAACACAAAAGAGGATATTTCACTCAGTGCTTTTTGAAAGGCTGAAAAATTATATTGAAATTTTTCAAAATGCAGGTTTAAATTCCAGAAGTCCGCCATTCGAAGAACCTTTTTGTTTCAAAATCAGAATGTTGCTGAAATTCTTCGTGTTCCTCAGTTTTGCGGCATTGTCGTATTCACGTGAGTTATATTCAAAAGAAGAAAAAAAAGAGTATTTTCAAAATAATTTTCGAACACAAAAAAAAAACAATTTTCCACGCAGAGAAAGCGGATTACGAGCAACTCAAGCTGGTGTTGCCAAATGCGGAGACTTTGCTGGGGTTGCCAACGGAGCAGAAGATGCGCCGCATTTACGGAAGCTCTTACGATTCCGTCGCCAAAATCCGGGACGAATTGCAAGACGCCATTCACGGCTACATCGGCACTTTGGCAACCATGAAGCTGCAAATAATGGAAGCGTTTCCTTTGGAAGGAACGAGGCAGCAAAAGGCAGCTACTTCTTTCCTGGCAGCCATTGTGGCTGCTTCCCCGCGTGACGGTGTCGTAGACCCAGGTGACTCTGCCGGGAAAAACGCGAATCTCAAATGGAAAAAAAAAAGAATTAATTCGTTGAATTTCGAACACCAAAGAGATATTGAACTTCTGGGCGAGAACAAATTACCATTTTTATGACTCCAAGCCCAAAACTCATGAAACTTTTCAAAACCAAACCTCATAAAATGGTACAGTCAAACCCTGATAAGACGCCACCATTTGTCCAGAGCAATTTTGGCGGTTTAAAGAGGTTATTGGCGGTTTATCAAATATTTAATTTTAATTATTTGATCAAAAATACTTGATTTTCCTCCAAAAGTCATAGAGATACATTTTATGTAAGAAACTTCAGTAATTTTCCAAACAGTATTGCTGTGATGAATGGATTACTTTTGCAAAAAATGAATTTTGCTGCATCAATTTATTCAAATTTTAAGATTAGGTCAAAATAATTTTCAACAAAATTATCATTATTATTATTTTTTGTATCAATTTATTCAAATTTTAAGATTAGGTCAAAATAATTTTCAACAAAATCATCATTATTATTATTTTTGTACAAACACAAGATCCTTGGCAGAAATTATAATTCTACCCCAATGTTGGCATTGTAAAAAAAAAGACAAAACTAATTGGAAGCAGCAGTTTTGTTTCATCACTAATGCTGGCAGATGGCGGTTGGCATCTTATGGAGGTTTTTTTTTATAGAATTTAACATAGAGGAGATTTGTTTCATTCAAAATTTTGGCAGTTGGCAAGGGTGGCGCTTTATTGGGGGGCATCTTAACGGGGTTTGACTGTATATATTCATCATGTATGCGTATACAATTGTGAAAGTAATAATTGTAAAAATGCTCCAAGACCTGCATGTACACATTTTGGAAAAAAATGTTTCAGTACACTGAATTAGACCACTTATTGGAAGTATACCTTGTTTTATGAAATTTGCTTATCTGAGGCTCTTTGAATGTATTGTCTTTTTAGTATGTGACCAAAAAATGATAAAAATGTTATTTTGAAGATTCTCAACCAAATTGATGTGCATAGAAGGTCTTACATAAATTTTAGAAAGCACGCTTTGTGAAATGTGCAGAATATGCGCAAATTTTATAACACCAATCACAAAACTAAAAATACCCCTTAGCCATAACCCTCATAAAATGGCATATTTATCATATGATTAAAATTTTAAAAGGTATATGATTTAAAATGTTTCCAAGGCCTGCACGCATACATTTTGAAAAATCCAGTCTCAACTTGAGTATACTGAACTGATTTAGGCCACTTGGATATGAAAAATTAGAAATTATAAAATTATGTCATTAAATTTTGAATGCCAAAACTATATAGAAGTTTTGAATAAAAAATAACCTTGTGAAGTTTTCATGGAACTTCCTTTGAAACTCTTCAAATATATTTTTTCCAAATAAGGTGTCCAGAAAATGATGTTATTTTGAAGATTTTTGACAAAAATGATGAGCACAGAAGGTCTTAGATAAATTTTTGAAATCATAGTTTGTGAAATGTGCAGTAGTAAAGGCCATTTTTATGACTCCAAGAACAAAAATTAAAACCAACCCTTATAAAATGGTATATATTTATTATATATGCCTACAAAGTTATTACAATTGTAAATCATCTTTTGAATTTTAAAATTTTCAAAGACCTGCATGTGCAAATTTTGGAAAAAATGTTTCAGTTTCAGTATACTGAATTAGGCAACATGGAATGTCATGCCAATTCATGAACACAAAAAAACTCCAACCACAAAGCTGACAAAATTCTACCTATCGCACTTTCAATCTTGGCATTAATCTTAAAATATATAGAAAATAAAGACTTGAATGCATGTGCATGTAATCAGTATGAGGAAATTAAGTATACCTGTCATAGAAAAAATTAAATTAATTTTTCAGCATTGCTATATATACCAAATGTCTCAATACTGTAAGAATACAACATTTATTTAATAACATTGTCCCTGTTCTGAACAGTATGTTAAATCTAATACAGGTGTACTCTTTCTAAACCGAACCCGAGTTCGATTCCCAGGCCCAGCAAGGACATCTTCTCAATGGATTTCTTAATCCGCGTCCTTCAGCAACTCTTTTCCTGTTTCCCAAATTCAGCATGATTTTCATCACTCGCATTCGAAGTGTGAACCTGAGCAGATCTCCGAGCAGAGAAGCTTTTTCGTCTCGCAAAAACTCCGAATTCCGAAATTCTGACCAAGTGTTTATCATCAAACGAAATATAACTCATTCAAACTCGGACTTTGTCCCAGCTGATTTACCTAGCTCATATTTATACATCTAACTCTTCGTTCTCGCGAAAAGGAACTTCAACTCTCGTCTTCAATTCAATCACTTCTTTTTTCTTACTGTCAATCCATTCTATACCGCATTTTTCAGCTTTGTGAGTTTGTCTATTCGACATCTCTTTTTCTCACAATCAGTATGAGGAAATTAAGTATACCTGTCATAGAAAAAAATAAATTAATTTTTCAGCATTGCTATATATACCAAATGTCTCAATACTGTAAGAATACAACATTTATTTAATAACATTGTCCCTGTTCTGAACAGTATGTTAAATCTAATACAGGTGTACTCTTTCTACAGTGGTTTTGTCTACAACAATATTCTGGGCACAGAATAGCAAATACTTGTTTTGTTCCCAAAGGGATTTTTCCTTATGTTACATGGGTTCTGTAAAACAAAATTCCCTCAACAATGATTAATTCTGGCCCCTTGAATTTTGTTGTAGAGAGAGTCCACATGTAATGAAATGATTTCTGATCTTGCCAATTTCAAGTTAGTGTTGCTCAAAGTAAGGAATGGCTAATGTTCCCTTCAGCAGAGGCTTATTTCTGAATTTTTAGGCCACAGTGATTTAGACTAATGACACAATTATGCCACAAAAGATTATTGGATACCTCAAAATAACTCAATAGCACACATTTAAAAAATGTGGTCAGTGTCTTTTATCAATCAGGCAATCAAACATCTCCATATAGGGATTAAACATTGACTCAGACACTATTTTGACCTTATAACAGAAAACTTGATTTAAAATTTACTGTACATTTACTTTTTGCAGCATTTTCCAGAATAAATTGAAGATATATGTATAAATTAGGCAGTTTTTGAACCCAGGCCAATAGAATTCTAAATTTTGGTCACTGATATCATTCATGAAAATCATCAGTCTGAATTATCTTTTCAACATGACTCACAGCTCCCTATTTGAATGAATGAACAGAAAACTTTATTTGCCACTTTTCAGCGTTCACAAGGTACAACCAAAATTCCCGCATCCAAACCCCCTCCCCACCCAACCCAACTCCCCCAAAATACATTCAATCACTTCAAAGCATGAAACAATAAAAGCAAAAACCAATGACAAAAACAAAAGAGAACACACTCCACAAAATAAAAATGGGTGGGTGTATGTTGCATACACCCACCCATCCCCAATATTGAAGACAAAGCAGCAGTAAAAGTTTTTTTAAAGCACAAGGTCTTCAGCCTGTTTCTGTATGAGTTTTAGTTCAATGAACAATTTAGAAAGAATCTTTGATGAGAAATCATATAAGGCCAAACATTTTTCTTGATCCTTTAAGAGTTCCGAAAATGTCTCTTCATAATTGAATTTCAGTAATTTCAAACCTATTTGGAATTCAGAATTTCTTGAATAAATATTTTTCCCTCAAGCACTGTTATGATCCTTGAGTAAAAATTTCATTATTATCTTCCTTTTTCAAGATTGAAAGCTAAATCCAAAAAAAATATAAATACATCAGGTAACACAACAATGTCTTATTCATACTTCTATTTTTTTTGCAGAGAAAATCATCGAAATGTGGAAGAAAGAAAATGCAGACGTCATTAAAGAAGATTATCCGGGAAAACAGCGCAGAAGTTATCGCAGATATCGTTTTTAAATTGAGAGAATTCCTATTTATTTAATTTTATTTTTGCTGAGAATATATACCTCCTTCTTCATTTCGAAAATATGCGCAAAATTTTATTTTCAATTCGCCTGGGATTTAAAAAAATTAAAAACCCGAGGCTTTTTTGAAATGAATGGGTGCTTTCCTTTGTTGATAAAAAGTGGAAGTTGCCACTTGAGTGTCTGACCCAAGTTGAGTTCAATAAACCTTTATTCTAACGGTTTGTGTCTTCAAAGCCAACCCGTGCTGGAGGGCAACTCAGTACTTTTCATCTTTCTCTTTATTCTTTCCCACATTTTATAATTTAAATATATAATCATTCAGAGTTCGGTACTCATTTTTGAGCCTCCAGCAAGAAGCTCGAAGTACTCTTTTTTTTTTAAATCTCACCTGGGGCAGAATCGTGATTCAGCTATTTAATATTATGCTTGTGTGTGTGTATTTGGAGCGACACCTACATTTTTCATGAAGATGTATGCATGAGATTTGCACCCTGACTGTCAAATTGAATTAATTCTGCTTTATAATATTTTTTCCAGCACCTGAAAAGCAGGCAGCAAGTATCAATTGAAAAAATGCAAATGTTTCACACAAGAGTAGGGAATTTTCTCAACTGAATGATCCAAAATGCTGTTTCAAAAAAATGTGAGAAAAAACCAATTTAAGACTGTTTCAGATAATATTTTCTGTGAAGGATGAGGAACTTTTTGAATAGTTCACCATGATAACATAGGGAAGTTTTCATAATAAGGGAATGTTTTTTTTTGAAATGATGATGAATATCTACAATAAACACTGAAATTCACATATAAAATAAAATATCTCACTTTTTTACTGGAATAGCTGACTCACTCAAATGTTTGAGTAACTGAAAGCACTTTATATTTATTTCTTCTCTAATTTAATACATTTTCTGCCTTGGGTTGGAAAATTACATTTTATTTCATTATTTTTCAAAATATGGGGGAGGGAAATAAATGGACTGAAACAAAGTGCTATATGTAATTCTTGACACTTTTTTTTTACATGATCAGGAAACTTTTTGAGCACAGAAAAGATCAAATACGGTTTTTGGGTCAGAGGTTTTGTTGATGTGAAGACTATGAAACAGCTTTATGATAGTAAGTCACTTTTGAAATCTTTATTTTTATTTTTTGAACTTATATAAAAAATGAGATTCCTTCAATTCTTCATTACAATGGATGCATTTCTGAGTTTATGAAATTAGTTGAAACTCTACATTACAATTTCCTTTGTGTCAGGTCATTATTGTTGTATTTCTTTTTATAATTTGAGTTATACCAAATCCCATTGCCTTTTTCATAGTTGACATCCTTGCCAATGGATTTCAGAGTTCCTGGCTTGCAAAAAAGCTGACTTTTTTCTCTTCATTGCAACAAAAAATGATCCAATGATTTTTAGCATTAATTTTGTTTGTTTGAAGCATAGTTAATTTTTAATTGGGAGACAAACTGCTGACTGAGCAAAAGGAGAGCATTTTCCTGTTCAAAGTTCCCACCAAACATGACATGTAAGGTACTGCATTTGATGTTATCTTTTACTCTTGACTTGATGTATAAAATGCTACATGAGTATGAATAAAGCCTTTTCCTGTCCAACTTGCCCACCTAAACATGACTTTGGGGAACTGAATTAAGTCTTGAGTTGAAACCTTGTGACAAATGTGATGATAACACAGTGTATACCAAGGATTATTTTTTTTTACAATTAATATCAATCTTAATTTGTTCAGAGAACCTGAAAATAGGTTTATCTCATTTGAATCCCAATAGTTCATCCAATAAATATATAGGATGTGGAATGGAAAGGCGACTTGATGAGAAGTGGGACTTGCCCCTTTTGGACAAACATGGAGTTCATCAGATGGTGAGGAGCCTTAACGGTTCATTCCCCTGACTACATGGACACTTTATCAAGGAATATTTTACCAGGGGACCTGGTGTATTTCTTCCATTCCTTTGCCAGGCTTCTTCTGGACAACAGTTCCTTATATTCTCATATGCCCTCAGTGGCAAGTTTCTTTGTACTTCTAAATTTTTTTCAGTTTTAAAAATCTTTGAGTGATGAAGCATTGAATTTTTCTGAATACAAAATTGCTGATTCATCTTATGTTGTACACTAGAGCGCTGAAGAAAAATTTTGCCTGAAAAATGTTTCCAAAATGTGTGGCATTCTTGGCCATAATTTCATTGAGTTGGCTGCATGGTTCTGCTGTTCCTCTTGAAGAAGAAACAACCACGGAATCCTATTACACTACCAGTGACCCTGGTTTCGAAGGTACGTAAATCATGAGTCCCCAAGGATTTTATTTGCTTTTCAAGAAATTTTGAGGGTAAAATATATCTTCACGCTGGGATATGTAGCATCAGACCCCTATGAAACGCTAGCAGTAACATTTTTTGTTGCACTTGCGCACGAGATTTCTAGGTGTCACTCACGCGCAAAAAGCTTCGATTCTTTCGCGCATCATCGCGTAGAATCTAGCATTTATTGTTTGCTCTTTTAAAAATCTTCTTAGAATTCAGCGATTTTTTTGGCTATTCTAAAAATCCAATGGTAATACGGGTATAGTATACATAGGGAACAAGCAGCCAAGTTGGACAAGTGGATACCACCCATGCACTTCTATGAACGCTAAAAGTATAACGTTATTAGTTTGCGCGACAGATCTCTGGGACGTTTCACTCACTCGCAAAAAACTTCGATTCTTTCACGCATCAATGTATATGAATCTAGCATTTGTTCGCTCTTTTAAAAACTTATATTGATGGTAAAATACAGTACGCATACAGCATATATATATAGAACGAAAGCTGCCAAGTTGGACGAATGGATACATCTCTTTCTCTATGATGCGTTAATTGTAAAATTTTCCTTAAGTTTGCGCGGCGGAGGTCTAGGTGTCACTCGCTTCCAAGAAGCTGTGATTCTTGCAAGCATCGCTCGCGTATAGACTCGAGCATTTGTCCGCTCTTTTTAAAAACTGATGCTTATATATACAAATAGAACAAGCTGCCAAGTTGGACAAGTGGATACAAGCCCACTTGGACTTGAAGCCGTTGTTTAGGCGACCACTGGACAACTGGATCGATTTCTTCGGATTGCCCCCGATGGAAACCATGGAAGCCGTGTTCGGAAAGTCCGCAGCTGACGCCGTGGCTCTGGTCGGACGCCGTTTGAAGCGTCTGATCAATGGTCATGTCACCTTGACACTCGGCAGTTCCCTCATAGAAGTGCCCAACATGACCAAACTGGTGCCTGAGCAGAGAGAAGCCATGGGTGCAGCTTTGGGCATTTGGTTACAGGTGCTGGAGCAGGACGAAACTGCGCTTTTTGCCCCGGGTGAGTCTCCTTCGTTTTTACAGGGTGGGCCGGAAAACGACCATTGCTGTGCGTGGCACCCTTGGGACCTTAAAAACTATACATATATACCACTTGAAAGAAAATCGAACCAAAGCTTTTGTTGAGGGTTTTATTTTTCATTGCACATCAGCTCAATTTGCTGCAGCGAGCTATTTTGATTTTTAAAATCGGATCACTATTTTTTTTGGTACACCCTGTATATGAGGATTGTCCCAGTTGGACGCGACCTCTGATATTTTAGGGCAGGTGTGATTCTTAAAAAAAAATAGAAGTATGAAACAGCCCATGATGTTTGAAGGTTCTCATTATGTTTGAATGTAATTTGTAAAACTTTTTTTAAAACCTTTTTTTTAATCTCAAAAAATCCCAACTGGAATTTTGTTGGATGTGTTGAGATTTTTTTTACTATTACAACTATGCTCAAAAAATATCAAGAGGTTTTTTCCAACTGGGACAACCCTCTTACATGTTCTATTCCATTGAAAAATATACAAATTAGGATTATTGCACATTTTAAGAAAATTATAGAAGCATAATGTTGATATTTTTCACACAGCTTCAAGTACTACAATTTAGGTCCCTAAAGGTCATGTTTTGGTGGGGAAGTTGAACAGGAGAAGACTACATATTTTGCATTCTTCAGTATCTTGTCTCACAAGTCCCAGGTGTGCATCAACTTATTGCAATGCTTACATGCTTTAAACTGCAAAGAAAACCAATACTAAAATGTATTGTTTTACTTGTCAATTGTTGAAATGAAGAGAAAATTGTACAGCATTATTCAAACTTTCAATGGAAAATTATCATGTTATGTGTATGCTTTGAAATTGAAGTTTGTAGTTTGAGTTATTTCTGTTATTCTGTATTCTGTATTTTCTGAAAAAATTCAGGAACTAATGAAGAAACATTCATCAAAAGTGCCCTTACAATTTTTTTTAAATCTACAATTTTGCTATAATAATTTTAAAAATGTTTTGGCAGTGCTATATAGCAGCCAAAACTAAAAATGTGCATTTTTTTCTCAGCTTTAACCTACATAAGAAGGACTCATCTCTGGACTCTTTTTCACCCTGAAAGAAATAAAGTGTGAATAAAGTTTGTAGTATGTGTTCATTTTCCCAGATATGAAAATTTAATATATTTTTTATCCACAGGAGGAGCCAAAAGCCCCTTTGTCAATTCAAAGAGCAAAATCTCCCTGAAGAAGCCAGAAGGTGAGTGGTTTGAAAAACTGTGTAAAGGATTCCTTTCATTGGCTTGATTTTTTTTTCTATTTCATTTTCAGAGGGTGCAAATGTTGAAAGAGAGACCTTCCAAGTGCCAGAGTTTAATTTTCCTAATGCAACTGAGATGTTTGGCTTGCCAACCTTCAATCAATTGGCTTCCAAGTTTGGAGCAAGTTCAGCAAGTGTGATTGAAACAGCTTTTCAAGACTATGTAAATGTTGGCATCCATCATTCTGTCAAGTTTGCAAGGGCTGTGTCACCAGAAGGAGCTTTGAGTTATGAGAAAAATTTTGGCAAAAATTTGAGCAAAAGGGATAGAGATGCTGTTCATGCCTTCCTAAAGGCCTTTGTGGAATCCTCTGAGTCTGATGGTGGACAAGCTAAAATCAGAGAGAAAGGTAATTCAGTGTGACCAGAAAATTCTCTCTCATCCCATTCTAGATTTTATTTTCACAAATTTTTCCACAGGTGGAATTTGGAAAGAATGGTTTGGAGACAGCAGCTGAATCACCCAAGAGTCCAAAAATGTCATCTTATTTATTGGAAGTTTGATCAATAATATATGAAGAAACTTGCTTCCTCAAAATATTTCCTTCATTGCTGGTACAGTAATGTGGTGATGGGTTTTTCAAGGAATGGCATTCCTTTCACAGATAGTCAAGAAGCTTCACAATGGACAAAAACATGCTATTAATCTATGTTTCAATTTTTGTAAGTGCATCTCTCCACTCTGCTTATCCCCAAAATCTGACAGAAACCTCAAGTAAGAAATAATTCAAGAGTGCTGGCTGATTCAAGATAAGGACACCAATGATTTTTCTTCAGCATTAGGAAACTCAATCACTGGGGCAGCTCTTGAGGAGCTATTCAGCTCAAATTCATTCTATGAACCAGGAACAATGCTTGGATTGCCTACAAATATGGAGGAAATCTTTGGAACAACTTTTCCTGTTGTTTCAGCAGCGGTTTCTGAACTTGAACATGTCATGCTGACAAGCATAGCAAGATCATCTGGTCTGGTTTTGCAGAAAGTGAATGATGTGCCAGCCTCCATAGAGTCCATAGAGGTTCTCAAGGCCTTTCTGACAACACTGAAGCAAAGGGCAATTGAGGCAAACTCTAGATTCAACAGAAGCAAGTATATTTACTAGGGGTTGTTAGATTGAGGTTGTATACCTCATCCTCATGTCATTCTAATGTTCAATAGCTCATTTCAGAATTTGGTTTCTTTGTTAGGTGACTTGTTTCTTTACTGGCCAATGACTAACCAGACCACTCATGACATGGAAAATGGAATTGGTATGAAAAGTTTTTGCACTTATATATATAAGACCATATGATGAATATCCTGTAGATGTAATATCATTCTTTCAACAGATTTTGACATGGTGACAAAGATGAAGCACCAGGTGTCAGAATATGCTTTGCCCACATTGACCAAACCCAGGATTGCACTCTTATTCTCCATGCCTGAAAAAGATAAACTGATGGCAATAATGTCAGATGAGGCTCTGAATACCCTAATGACAGCTGGTCAAGAAATTGCCAGGACAGCAAGAGGAAAAGTCACTTTGAATGCAGTTCTGGCTTTGAATGATCTTGAGCAGATTCTGCCCCCACCTGTTGATGAGCTCAGCAGCAAGAGCAGGTTCATGGAGAAGAGAGCTTTAACCAGTTTACTGGCAGGTGTCGCTATCGACTTGCCCAATCCACAGCTAGAGAAAACATCGTGAAATCCCGTCTAACGTTTGGAAAATTTTTACACGGTAAAACTGATACGAAAAGAAGAAAATTGAAAGCGAATCAACGGCGCGTGAACCTTTTCATATGACGAGCGAATAGCACTTGGTACCTCCAAATTCATCGCCACCGTTTCTCTGTACGTCACCTTCATACCGTTTACGACAAGTTTTTATCGAAGTATTCGGATGAGTCTTGATGCATGAAGACTCAATCCTGCCAAACTTAGCTACGCATGCCGTGATGTCCAGCCGGATCTGAACAGAAGGGGGAGCACAAAAAAATACACTGCACGCAACGTAGATGATCACATAATTTCTTCAAAAATCGCCCACAGCCTAAATTTAATCAACGGCCCACGTGCTTGCTGACTCTAGAGATTGACGTTCAATCGACCACAACGCTCCCGCATGTTACTCGCACTTACGCCTACAATCGCGGAGGACAACTTCGAACATCGAAAAATGAACCGCCAAGGACTTCCAGGGATTTCCACTCCCATGACCTACTCATACCGAACACTACTCTTGTTTAGCTACCTCTCTATATAAGTTTCACAGAGGTCTGTGCTATTCTTGCTTGTAGATGTCGCACTTATTACCAAAACTGTACTGTACAAAATTTCTATTGCCGGTGTGGCAGGCAGGGTGTACTCTACCCTCGTTTTGGACTCTAGAGTCCACCCTGCCTAGGCAGGGTGTACTCTAGAGTCCACCCTGCCTTTAGGCAGGATGGACTCTAGAGTCCGTCCTGCCTGAACAAATCTTATGGTGGGAGATGCTAAATCGGGCGGGTTGGGTGGACTGACTTGCCTTCTTATATTTTCCCTCATTGTGAAGCTTTATCCAGTTCTTATTTAAGGGAATTCTCATTTGAAATGTTTTCTATTCTCATTTGCAGTTGGCTTTAGGGTTAATTTTGTTTCTTGAGTTTTACACCATGATGTGTTCTGGTGATTTTTCAAAGTCTCTGGAAAAGCTGTGTATAGGTGGACTGGCTTCCTGCTGTTTTCTCTCATTGTGAAACTTCTTTCTGTTGAGAATTGTTACAAGTGATTTTTCTTAACCATGATGTGTTCTGGTGATTTTTCAAAGTCTCTGGAAAAGCTGTGTATAGGTGGACTGGCTTCCTGCTGTTTTCTCTCATTGTGAAACTTCTTTCTGTCGAGAATTGTTACAAGTGATTTTTCTTCGTGGACTGACTCCCTGGTTATTTATTCTTTCATTGTGACACTTCTGATTTTTTCAAGTGTTTCTCATGTTACCTAGATTTGTGGTGATGTGACTTGAGGATTGTGAAGGAAGCGTTCATGGATATTTTCTTTAAATCTTGATACAAGGCGTCCTTAAATTTCGCAAACTTATTGAATCACGCTGAAGAAGAAATACATGTACTACAGAAGCAGTGCTTTGACTAGGAATTATGAAAACTTTGAGAACCTTCTATGAAGTTCTGGGTGGCACTGTGAAGGTGATGAATGCATGTTGGGTGCCAGCGGTAGCTCATTTGTCTAACTCCGAGTTTACGAGTGGTCAATGACGTTAACCTTTTGAATCCTTGAAAAGTTGAATGTGTGGCTCATTTGATCTGCATCATGTGGAGCAGGTTTGCGCAGACTTTTTAGCGCAATATGTAAAACTGTTGGAGATAGCTTTTCTACCCTTACATGTGATTTGCTTGGTTGCAGGAAATTTTTTCTGAAAAGTGTCCATTTGAAAAGAAAGACTTGGTTGAGTCGAAGATTGCCTAAGTCATGTCCGTTCTTGGGATCGATTTTGGCACCGATTGCTCATGCTGGCGGCATTGAAACCATTGCAAACGACTAGTCTTCGTAACACCCCGTGAGTTTTCTTTCTTTTTTTTAATGGGAAGAGAGGGACAGTGTTTACAGTATTTTCAAATGTGTTTGAAGTGAACTTGACGTCTGATTGTGGCCTAATGCCCTTTGGATCCTTGTTTCCAGGTACCTTGAAAATTTCAGAATGACCTTTGAGAAAATACTTGTGGAATTGACTATCGATGGTCAGAACTGGAGGTTTTTTTACTTGCCCGCTTTAAATGACAAACGCTATGGTGAGACTGATTTGTATATTCTTTGTGCATGATCTTGAAAAATTCAAAGATTTTATTTTGGCAGAGAAACTACCTCTTTCAATCCGCATGTTGCTTGAATCAGCGATTTGCAATTTGGATGGCTTTCAAGTTAAGGAGAAGGATGTACAGAATATTCTTGACTGGGAAAAGTTGCATACTGACCCCGATGGAGTTGAGATCCCTTTCAGACCAGCAAGGGTAATTCTTCAGGTTCGTTTTCATGAACATACGTTTTCGTTTCTTTTTTTGATTCTTTATCTTGATTGTGGCAGGATTTGACGTTCCAGCCGTGGTTGATTTTGCGGCAATGAGAGATGCGGTTGCTGGTCTGGGAGGGGATCCCACAAAGATCAATCCTTGTTGTCCTATGGACCTCGTGATTGATCATTCGATTCAAGTGGACTTCGCGAGAGCGTGTGTAGCCCCGTGCGCCCATAAAAATATTTGAAAAACTTGCATGATTTTCTACCAGACATTTTCTTTCAATGCTGCTAATTGCATGTGTGTAATAGATGAATGTAAAGTACTTGGCACTTGATGGAAATACCGCGAAATCTAGTTATCTAACGCAGATTTGTCACATTTTTCTCTGCCTCATTAATAAGGTGGCGTAAACCGATCTTTTCATTGCTGCAATTCAAAAATACTCTATGAAAAATTGAATCAAAAATAGTCTAGAGTATGTGTAGTTGGTGATACGATGAACCTTTTGAAATTTGGCTTGAGAAACTTCAACCATTGCCTTTTCAGCCCGGATTCCTTATCAAAAAATGAAGAAATCGAATACAGGAAGAACAAGGTGAGATTCACATTCTTGAAGGTGATATTTCGCACTCTCAGAAATTTGGCTTGAGAAACTTCAACCATTGCCTTTTCAGCCCGGATTCCTTATCGAAAAATGAAGAAATCGAATACAGGAAGAACAAGGAGAGATTCACATTCTTGAAGGTGATATTTCGCACTCTCATATGAATTTTAACAAAAAGATCACTACCATTTATCGGTTGTAAATTATTGTTCACATTCTCTTGAAATATATTCCGTTCTAGTGGGGCGCAAAAGCGTTGAAGAATCTGACAATTGTTCTTCCTGGGTCTGGAATTGTTCATCAAGCAAACCTTGAGTTTTTGGCACGCGTTGTGTTTGATAACGAAGAAGATTGTCTTTTGTACTGCAACTCGCTGGTCGGGACAGACTCTCATACCACCATGATCAACGGACTTGGAGTCCTTGGTTGGGGAGTTGGTGGTAAGTACCTTGCCTACCGTATTTATTCGAATACTGTGTACTCAATAGCTGAAAGAAATGACATTTCTTGCGCTCAAATAATAAAAAATAAAAGCACTTTGTTATGCAAATGTAATGCGCCCTTCCGCATAACATTTTTCACAATCAGATTAGTTGTTGGATCGACTATTTGTTCATCCAATTTCCTGCCATGGGACCCATTTCGAACTCAGGTGGTTCCCCCCGAAATACCAATGCTGCGGAAATTATTCAGAACAACTCAAATTCAATATTCAATTGAGTCTTTGATGCTTGACCCTTGACTCTCATCTCCATTTAGTTTTAAATATTAAGATGAAACCTGGCTTTGAACTTTCCTTGTTTTACTTGAATACTTCTGACTTAATTACCCTTATGAATCTTTAAACTTTTCTTCGGCAATAAGAAAAGTGGTTGAACATGTGACACGCAAATGGCGAAAATAGGGACTATCCGAAAGGGTCTTGCTTCTATTCTGGGTTGGATAATTTTACATTGAGTGACACTTCTGATTTTTTCAAGTGTTTCTCATGTTACCTAGATTTGTGGTGATGTGACTTGAGGATTGTGAAGGAAGCGTTCATGGATATTTTCTTTAAATCTTGATACAAGGCGTCCTTAAATTTCGCGAACTTATTGAATCACGCTGAAGAAGAAATACATGTACTACAGAAGCAGTGCTTTGACTAGGAATTACGAAAACTTTGAGAACCTTCTATGGAGTTTTGGGTGGCACTGTGAAGGTGATGAATGCATGTTGGGTGCCAGTGGTAGCTCATTTGTCTAACTCCGAGTTTACGAGTGGTGAACGACGTTAACCTTTCGAATCCTTCAAAAGTTGAATGTGTGGCTCATCTGATCTGCATCATGTGGAGCAGGTTTGTGCAGACTTGTTAGCGCAATATGTAAAACCGTTGGAGATAGCTTTTCTACCCTTACATGTGATTTGCTTGGTTGCAGGAAATTTTTTCTGAAAAGTGTCCATTTGAAAAGAAAGACTTGGTCGAGTCGAAGATTGCCTAAGTCATGTCCGTTCTTGGGATCGATTTTGGCACCGATTGCTCATGCTGGCGGCATTGAAACCATTGCAAACGACTAGTCTTTGTAACACCCCGTGAGTTTTCTTTCTTTTTTAGTCGAAGATTGCCTAAGTCATGTCCGTTCTTGGGATCGATTTTGGCACCGATTGCTCATGCTGGCAGCATTGAAACCATTGCAAACGACTAGTCTTCGTAACACCCCGTGAGTTTTCTTTCTTTTTTTAATGGGAAGAGAGGGACAGTGTTTACAGTATTTTCAAATGTGTTTGAAGTGAACTTGACGTCTGATTGTGGCCTAATGCCCTTTGGATCCTTGTTTCCAGGTACCTTGAAAATTTCAGAATGACCTTCGAGAAAATACTTGCGGAATTGACTATCGATGGTCAGAACTGGAGGTTTTTTTACTTGCCCGCTTTAAATGATGAACGCTATGGTGAGACTGATTTGTATATTCTTTGTGCGTGATCTTGAAAAATTCAAAGATTTTATTTTGGCAGAGAAACTACCTCTTTCAATCCGCATGTTGCTTGAATCAGCGATTTGCACTTTGGATGGCTTTCAAGTTAAGGAGAAGGATGTACAGAATATTCTTGACTGGGAGAAGTTGCATACTGACCCCGATGGAGTTGAGATCCCTTTCAGACCAGCAAGGGTAATTCTTCAGGTTCGTTTTCATGAACATACGTTTTTGTTTCTTTTTTTGATTCTTTATCTTGATTGTGGCAGGATTTGACATTCCAGCCGTGGTTGATTTTGCGGCGATGAGAGATGCGGTTGCTGGTCTGGGAGGGGATCCCGATCAATCCTTGTTGTCCTGTGGACCTTGTGATTGATCATTCAATTCAAGTGGACTTTGCGAGAGCGTGTGTAGCCCTGTGCGCCCATGAAAATATTTGAAAAACTTGCATGATTTTCTACCAGACATTTTCTTTCAATGCTGCTAATTGCATGTGCGTAATAGATGAATGTAAAGTACTTGGCACTTGATGGAAATACTGCAAAATCTAGTTATCTAACGCAGATTTGTCACATTTTTCTCTGCCTCATTAATAAGGTGGCGTAAACCAATCTTTTCATAGCTGCAATTCAAAAATACTCTATGAAAAATTGAATTGAAAATAGTCTAGAGTACGTGTAGTTGGCGATACGATGAACCTTTTGAAATTTGGCTTGAGAAACTTCAACCATTGCCTTTTCAGCCCAGATTCCTTATCGAAAAATGAAGAAATCGAATACAGGAAGAACAAGGAGAGATTCACATTCTTGAAGGTGATATTTCGCACTCTCATATGAATTTTAACATAAAGATCACTACCGTTTATTGGTTGTAAATTATTGTTCACATTCTCTTGAAATATATTCCGTTCTAGTGGGGCGCAAAAGCGTTGAAGAATCTGACGATTGTTCTTTCTGGGTCTGGAATTCTTCATCAAGCAAACCTTGAGTTTTTGGCACGCGTTGTTTTTGATAATGAAGAAGATTGTCTTTTGTACTGCAACTTGCTGGTCGGGACAGACTCTCATACCACCATGATCAACGGACTTGGAGTCCTTGGTTGGGGAGTTGGTGGTAAGTACCTTGCCTATCATATTTATTCGAATACTGTGTACTCAATAGCTGAAAGAAATGACATTTCTTGCGCTCAAAAACAAAAAATAAAAGCATTTTGTTATGCAAATGTAAATTTGTAAGCCAGAAACGTATGTGAATAACCGGCAATTTTCAAGCAGCAAAGGTTTCATTCATTTCAAGTGACAAAAACGTGCTGTGTATTTATCTCCAATCCATTTAATTAACGTTGTGAAGTTTTCCTGACCATGGGAAATTTTAATTTTAAATTGTAAGTGTAGTTACATTCACTGGCAGTCACAATTCAAGTTAATCTTGAATTAGGTTCCTCTTCTGTACGTGAAAGGATTTCTACCATAGNTTACATTCACTGGCAGTCACAATTCAAGTTAATCTTGAATTAGGTTCCTCTTCTGTACGTGAAAGGATTTCTACCATAGGTTTGAATGCCGAGAATGTTCCTGGTGGAATTTTTGTGCTAGTTAGGACTGATGGTACGTCATAACATTAAAAATCTTCAAAATTGCAAGTCCATGCGGTCCTCAGATATCCTTCTGACGTCGAAAATTTGAAATGTAAAATAGGGGTTTGACTATTTTCCTGGAGAAATTGAAATTGCTGAAGATTGTGTCATTAAATGTTCGTCTCCCATTTTATTTCAGCGACTTCTTTGTCAGAAGGAGGAACGCGCTCCATCTACATTGAAAGCTCTGTCAAATTTGATACGCACTGGAATTTTTTGTGGGGTTAATTTAACAACGAAAAATGCGTGCAGTGTTAAAAAAAAATTGTGTCTAATTCTGCATGCCTTTGTCTTCCAAGGGCATGAAAAAACCACATTAACTTTTTAACAGTGAATGGCTCAAATCATTTGTTGCAGTTACTTGTTCCTTCGATCCAAACAAGAGCCTGGCAGCGAGTTTGATGACCTGAAAGGCGGCGCAGCTTTTGGAAGCATCCTGACAGGCGTTCTCAAAGTCGGAATGGAGATGGAAGTCTGACCTGGGATAGTTTCGAAAGACTCCAAAGTTCGACTGCTGTGTCATCCGATTTGTTCTTGCGTCGTTTCCTTGCTGGCTCAGCAAAACGAGCTGGCCTACGCGGTGGCCTGATGGGTGTATAGGAACCAAGATTGACCCCACCATGTGCGGAGCAGACAAACTTGTGGGTCAGATGCTGGGGGCTGTCGGAGCTCTTCCGGAGATTTACACCTAGTTGGAGTTTTCTTACCATCTAGTTGGAGTTTTCTTAGTTTTGCGTTCGAACCGAAGGAGACAAGAAAGCTGCCAAGGTAAATTTTACCCGCGATCAATGCGGGGAAAATTTATTTGATACGCACTTACTCCAAGTCCAACGCATTTTTTATTTTATTTTTTTAGACTGAGATAAAAACTTGGGATGGTATGATAGTTGATTGCCTGTCAGAATTGTGAGGGGTTGGGTTTGACAAGGATACAAATGTTAGTGAATTGTCAATAAAAAATTAATAAAAAACCTTGCATTGAAGAGAGGGCAGTTTCGAAGTGTCTCCTTAAAAAATTCGGCGACTCTTGCTAATTGAATTATGGAGTTCCGCTGCTGTGGTTTGGGGTTGCGGACTGCTGTGGCACATTTCAGAAAGTCTTCTGCATGAGGGAACTTCGAATGAATGAAGGGTGATAAAACCTTCAGTCTCAATGAATGTTTTCCAAACAAACACTTCAAGAAATGGGTATCTACTGTACAGAAAGGAAAGCTTCCTGTTTTCAGCAATAAAATCATTTCTTTCTACAGTTACAGACTTGCTTTGAAACACACTTGAAGACAATCTTTGGACAATACATGGACTGCAAAGGACACTTTGTGGATGAGGAGTATCTATCCTTTCAATTATGGCATATTGGTGTTTACCCGCAGCGTTCAAAACTGGAGAATGGGAGCATATTTGCAACAAGGGAATCATTTTAAAGTGTGTCAAAAACTGTTGTTGATGAATAGTGTTGGGGGTGGGGGTGGTTGCTTGTGTGTGAACATGAAATTTTTTCCTGCAATTTTATACAGTTGTACAACTGTTCTGAGCTTGAATTGAATTACATGCAAATACTTTTTTGAATTATGCATTCTTATTTCATCTTAATTCTTGTTGAGAATTAACAACAATGAACACTGATAACTTCTGAGAAAGACAGGAAAACCTGAAGTGAAGGCAAAATGAAAGAAAATTATAAACATACTGCACATGCATACATACATAACCAAGAAAAAGATCATCATTGAAGATGAGTCCTTATCTGGTTCAGAATTTACTGACACACTCTGTAAGGAATTGTCAAATATTCCATTTCTTGCTTCAGCCATTGTTTCCATCTTTGAATTCATTTTGATCAGGAGTTGCAGCATCATCTTGCTCCTGGAACCATTCATCCTGCTTCTGGAAACATTCTTGATCATCACACTCCAATGCTGTTCCAAATCAAGTGCTTATCTTGTTGGGGTTGCTGTCCATGTTCTGTGAAAATTATAACAGTAATTATTATTAATAATGGAATGTCCAAATCAGGTTTTCATGTTGTTATGAATGCCCAAGTCAGGTGTTTTGAATTTCAAAAAGTACAAGACATTTGGCATTGATGTTTTTAAAAACTCCCAAGTTTGGTATTCTGCAATCAACAACTCTCTGCACAACTTGGAAATGCTAGGAAAAATGAACTCTCCCAACCAGCTAAAGACATTTCGCATTGATGTTTTTAAAAACTCCCAAGTTTGGTATTCTGCAATCAACAACTCTCTGCACAACTTGGAAATGCTAGGAAAAATTAACTCTCCCAACCAGCTTGGCTTATTAAAAAAAACACATCAGGCACAAAATGAACACAATAGTCAGTCTTTCATGTTTTCATGAATGCCCAAGTCCAAGAAATTTGGCATTGATGTTTTTAAAAACTCCCAAGTTTGGCATTCTTCTGCAAGCAACAACCTTGCACAACTTGGAAATGCTAGGAAAAATTATTTCCCACAACTAGCATGGCTTATGTAAAAAAAAGCACATTAGGCACAAATAATGTGTTTTCTATTTTTTGATGTAAGATCTATTGGTTACATAATGCATCCAAAAATTTACCAAACGATGTACAGAGTTTCTTTTCTTTGTTTTGAAAAAGATGAAAAATTGACTAAATTACAACAAAAAACATGAAAGCATTTTTCAAAATCGGCCAGAAATTGCGGGGAAAAAAAGATTCCAATTTTTTAATCCTAGAAAAATTTGTGTTTTAATGCTGTGTTTAAAAATTTTAAAAACTTTCTTAATCAGACTTTTGACATGTGCCACAATTTCCAAATGTGCTGTGGCATTCCCTCCATACAAACCTTATTCCTGCACATGGGGACCAACGGTCACTGGGAGGAAATGAGGACCCAGGAAGGGATCACGAGATTTGAATCTCCTGCCAGCCGTTTCAGCCGTTAGTCGTCAGTTTAAATTATGACTTCGCCGGGTGTCATGCTTACTTCTTGGTGTGAAAGTGATTCAAATTGCATTTGTTTCTTGGTGATTCTATTTCAAGCAGTGTTTCAATTTCTGTAGGATTTGATTCTTTCATGCAGGCAGTGTGTTTCATTTCCTCCCCTTTATTTATTTTTTTTAATCAGTGGATTTTTTTTCTTTTCTTGGAGTGCTAAATATTTCTGTCTCTAGGCCATTTAGGGCTTTCTTTCTCTGCCTCTTAATATTGTGTGTTCCCTGACCCTGGGCTTTTCCTGAGTAAGGTGTGGTTGGCTCCCAGCATGTCAAACATTTCTTATGCCACAAACCTGGCTTTTGCTTTACTCTTATTTTCTTCCCTGAAACACTTTTTCTTTGTGTGACGCACTTTCATGCCAATTGTGTTAAGTGTATACTTTCAATAATTCCCTACTACAGATCTGTCAAATTTTTCTATTCCCATGACGTTTCCATGCTGTTTTCTTCTAGGGTGTATTTAATTATGTGATGTGAAAAAAAAATCAGACCAGCCAAGTCATAGGCCATGCATTGAGCAGTAAAACAGTGAAAATCAATTTAATTTTTTTCTAAAGGCCTTGAAATCCATGAATGCCTTCTGTGAATTCCTGTGTGAACTTTTGTGGTGTTTTTTTTGTGCTATAAAAGCCTGCACATTCATTTTAAACTCCACAGAGCTGCAAAAACTGTGCAAACCTTACTTTGAAACCTATCCTTGAGTGTTTTTGAACCATCAAAAAAATCATCATTGAAGTTGCTTCAACTTTGCCGGGCCTTCTTTTGGACGTCCTGTGAGTATTTTCCTATTCCCTGTCTTCATACAAACATTTTAAATAATTTATGGGGCATCTAAAATTTTAAAAATGAATTTTCAGTTCTAATTTTTTTCATAAACTAATCCACCTATCAAAAGTACTCTAAACATTGTGAATTAACATGATTCTTGGTAAATATAATTTAAATACAGTGTGTTGTATAGTTTAACAGGATCTTGCACACATATGCTTTAGGGTGCACCTTAATCATTCAAATAATTGCTTCATTATCTGAGTGAATGCAACCATAGGCATTCCAGACTTGCTGGCACTGCAAGTCTGTTACAGTTACATTCTTGCAATCAATGTCTTATCTTTCTGTGCATTTCCTCCAAAAATGAAGTTTATTGTTGCCATATAGGCAATGCTTCATGCATTAATTTAATTATGTTCTTCAGGAATTCAGGAACAAGAACCAACAAGTGGTTTTAATAATCAAAAATAAAATGCCCAGCTGGTATGTGGCTGGGTCCTCTCTGAAGAGACCCTTGCCTAAGCTGGAATTTTTTGGGTAAGCCTAGGGAAGGGCAAACACAAGATCTGCAATTTGAATAAACTGGTACAGCAAACATTAACAAGCACAGTAATCACATCAAAATTGATTATATTTTACATAGCAACAGATCATTCAGTTGTTTTGTATGCAATATTCTTCTTTATCACCTACTGTGATTAGACTTGGTCAACCAGTCTGGTCACAATAACCCTTCAAGTGTGCTAAATGATGCACTTTAGCAGCTGGCATTTCACAATGCTGAAAGTTGTGGCTGCCAATGCCAGGCCATAATTATGCTAAGATAGCCCATTTCTGAAAAAAAAATTGAGTTTGAAGTGTCCTGAAGTAAGTGAAGTTCTTTGTACCATTCAAAATACTGGAAAATTTGGACACACTACATGGACTGCTGGAGCTGGAGAGTTTCAATCTTCAAGTTTTATCCTGGGCATTTGATTGTTGAGTTAATTTTTGCATGTACCACAAAAGTCAACAGGATTCAGTGTGTGCAAAAAACATGCTGATGGAATCTTGAAATTTCAATTTTTGAATCTGGAATTTCAATATCTTGGTGAATTTAAAAAAAAGTCTCATGTATTTTTTCAATCTTGAGTAATGAATGATCTTTTCTACTGCAATGAGAGATATATTTTGATGATTCACGTCTTCCTTTTTTATTTCCACCTAGGATGTCCATAGATTCATTTTTGTGCTGATTACTGCTGCATAAGTTTGAAAACATTTTCAGTTGTGAAAATGAAATATTTCATTTACTTTTCCAGAAATCTGAACACTCAGAACATGGATCTGTTAGAGCAACTCCACCATGAAAGGAATGAGTTGCAGGTTGCATCTCAAACCCGCATGCTGACAGATATGGAAAAAAGGCGACTACAAGAAGTCAGAACTCTCCTCCGTCGAGAATCTTCCAGGCAACGATCGGCAAATCGCCGGGCAGCCATGACAGACAGTCAGAGAGAGCAAGCTCGAGAACGTAGCAGAAATTCTGTGGCAATCCGGCGAGCCAATATGACTGCTGCACAAAGAGCACAAGCTCAGGAGCAAGCAAGGCTTCGTTCAGCAAACAGGCGAGCAAGTATGACTGCTGCACAAAGAGCACAAGCACAAGAGCAAGCAAGGGTTCATTCAACAAACAGGCAAGCAAATATGACTGCTGGACAAAGAGAACAAGCTCAGGAGCAAGCAAGGCTTCATTCAGCAAACAGGCGAGCAAATATGACGGATGAAAGACGAGTGGAGGTGCAAGAACGTGACAGGCAATATTCAGCAAGTCATCGAGCCAATTTGACAGATACTCAACAAGTGGAGGCTCGCGAAGATTCCAGGATGCGTCCTGCACACAGACGGGAGTCTATGACTCAAGAAGAACGGGAACGTGTTCAGCAGCGTGACAGATGTCATTCTTCCAATAGACAAGCTGCCTTGACAAGCAGCAGGACTGCTTGCTTGGGAACCCTCTGCTCTGCTCTTATGCAGGAAGGGGAAGAATTTGACCAAGCAAGGTATGGGGACATGAGAAACTTCAGGCACACATTGGGACCTATGGATGTTTCCTGTCCCCATTGTGGTGCACTGAAATGGAGGCAGGAATCCAAAGGATGCTGCTGTGCAGAGGGGAAAATTCAGTTGCCTGCATTTGACCCCCCACCAGCTGCTCTGGAAAATCTGTATGGAAATTCCCATTTCCTACAGAATATCCGGGCCTACAACATGGTCTTTGCCTTCACATCACTGGGAGCTTCTGTGACAGAAAGCCTCCGAGTGGACCAAGACCTTGCCAATGGACGGAATGGTGTTTATACCTTCAGGATCCAAGGGACCATTTGCCACAGGATGGGTTCATTACTCCCACCTGAGGGTTGCGCTCCAGCATTTGCCCAGATTTACATCCATGACACAGACATGGAGAATCTGGCTGACAGGAGATGCTCAATCATGGACCGGCTGGACCGGAGGTCTGTGCTGGAGATTGAGGCAATGCTACAGAGTGTGAACCCATTTGTGGCACTCTTCAAGTCTGCTGGGACCCACTTGAGGCAAAAATCATGGACCGGCTGGACCGGAGGTCTGTGCTGGAGATTGAGGGAATGCTGCAGAGTGTGAACCCATTTGTGGCACTCTTCAAGTCTGCTGGGACCCACTTGAGGCAAAATGAGGAGTTTAGCCTCAGGATCTTGGAGCATGTCAACACCGATCTTCGGAGATACAATCGGCCCACTGCGGATGAAGTGGCTGCCTTGATTGTTGATGGTGGTGCCCAAGAGGGGGGAAGAGACCTGATTCTGAGGCGCCAAGGAGGGGGTCTCTTCAGAATCTTTGAGACCTGGGCACAGTATGATCCCCTGCAGTACCCATTGTTATTTCCACATGGGGAACTGGGATGGTGCCCAGATGTCAAGTATGCAAATGGTGCTGTGCGTTATGGAACTTCAAGTGTGACTGCACGTGAGTACTACACATACAGGCTGATGCCAAGGGTAATAATTTCTCTCATCCACCTAGCTGCAAGGCTGTTGCAGCAATATGTTGTAGACCAATATGCCAAGACTGAGTCTATGCGATTGCGATTTGCTAGAAACAGGCAACAGTTGCACCGAGTGGAGGTGTTGGAGGGAATCCAGGACATGACGTGGGATGACCACTCACTGGACCAGGTTGGTAGAGTGGTACTCCCAGCAAATTTCACTGGTGGTGAGAGGTACATGAAGCAGCATTATTATGATGGCATGGCCATTGTCCGTAAGGTTGGCAAGCCTG
>CAJPEX010002732.1:0-20446 GCA_905338405.1 Notodromas monacha
TCGTGAGTACCTATCGCAAGTCCATTTTGCGGAGATTCCATTTTTCATTTGAAATAACCGAATCAAATTGATATTTTCTCTATCCTGATACATCATAATTACAATTTTTTTCTTGGGAAGCATACAGTATAGTAGCTGTAAAATGTGCGAAAGTTCAGCAAGGAGTTAGCCTAATATTTGAAGCATTAAACCTCAAACTGGCTTCAAAATTGGAAAAGAAAGAGCAACATGTGCTTTGACCCAGAACAAATGAAACAAGATAAATGATAGGGATGGTTCAAAATTTCTTGTGAGTACCTGTTGAAGTCCATTTTGCAGAGATTCCATTTTTCATTTTGAATAACCAAGTCTATGCAGTAACTCTGTTCCCTTCAAATTGATATTTTCTCCGTCCTGATACAACAGAATTAAACATTTTTCATGAGAAGCATACAGTATAGTTGCTGTAAAATGTGTGAAATGTTCCGCAAGAAGTTTGACTAATATTTCAATCATTAAAACTCAAACTGGCTTGAAAATTGGAAAAGAAAGAGCAACATGTGCTTTGACCCAGAAAAAATGAAACAAGATAAATGAGAGGGATGGTTCAAAAGTTCTTGTGAGTACCTTTTGAAGTCCATTTTGCAGAGATTCCATTTTTCATTTTGAATAATCAAGTCTAGGTAACTCTGTTCACTTCAAAATGAGAATCTTTCAGTCCTGACACAAGAACAACATAATACTGTATTTTCTGGAACCATAAAGTAGCTGTAGATAGTGTAGAACGTTCTTTCTAAAAAAATATATAACTCAGTATTCATTCCACTGCCAATTCTTGAAGTGTATACAGAGCTAAAAATTATGCATTGAATCCTATCAAAGATCTTGTCTGATTTTAGGCTAGTGTTGTGTGAAAGTATTGATGTGTGAGATCCAAAATTCTCTGAGTTGAATAATGTTGTTTTGAGGCCAGAATAAATCTAACTTCCTCTTGGAGCTGTCAGAGACCCTTATAGATCTTCAACAAAGAAATCCACAGAAATAAAAGAAATGCACAATAGGCCGTTTGCGGCCAAGACCAAGTGCCCAGGAACTGTTGTAATGTTCACACGAATTGTAACAAGATGATTTTCACTTTCAGATTTTGAAGTTCACAACACAGAAGTATCTGCAACAAGAGCTTGAGACAAAGTGAAGTCTTTGTTGCTGCTTGATTCAGAAGTTGAGCAGAATCCAGTTTTGGCACGCAGGTTTTTCATGGTCAGCAAGATTTTGAGTTGGTGTGTTCTGTTCAATTTTTGTGTTTGTGGCGTGTTGTGTATTTTGTAGATGTGGGCAACCTCTGGGGGTCCCTGATAGGAGCCTCTTTATTCCCAACCAGTCCCAGGCTGATTGTCGGGTTTATTTTCACTTATAAAAAATTGTCTTTGTGGAAAAACTGCGAATCCATAACATGACTGTGGGGCAAGAGCCTCACAAAGAACAAAAAAAATGTGGAAATTGAAATAATTAAACAATAAAGAATAAATTAAACAATTGATCCGCAGGGGAACATGGAAATAAGAAGCCGTTGGTAAGGCTTCCAAAAGATGAATAGAATAAAATGTATTTCAATTGGAACAACTCATGAAAAGACAACAATTGAGAGCTCCGACCGCAATGAGAGGTTATGCGAGACTGGTTTTTTTTCATTTGGAAATTGACATGGACGTCATTGGAATTCCAGCTTGGAATTCCAGCTTGGAATTCCAACGTGGAATTTTGATTTGATGATGGGACGGAACGACTAGCGACACCTGTCCCTTACAATGACAACAATTTAAAAAAATGTAAAAAGGTAAGCCCAATTTCTCCTTGTGATGAATTCAAAACACTCTTCACATAATTTAAAACTTGGCAGAGCAAAAATTTAACCAAGCAACAATATTTAATTATAAAATCTCATTCTCTTGATCAATTACTTCCTTGATTGATGAGATATGATCATTATGTGAGATTAGGCTCTTGGGTCCACATTTTTTTGGCAGGGGAATTTTTTTTCAACTTTTTGCTTTTAATAATTTTGCCTGAAGTGAATTTCATCACCTTCAATGCTGAAGTACACATGATCCAAGTTCTCCTTTGAATGATTGCATTCAATCAAGAAAATACCACACATTTGGTTTTAATTTTTTGAAAAAAAGGCTGAAAAAATAGCTAAGGTGTGATTTATGCTTATTGTTCCAGACCAAGCCCAAAAAAAAGAAGAAGAATCAGTCAGAAGTTAATTTTGAAATTCCATAGTAAAGTCATTCAAGTATTTTTCTCCGGAAGAAAAACTGGTGCTTTATTCATTTATTTCAGCGCAACACTAATTTTTGACAAACTTAAATCTTTGCCATATAAATACTGTATACGTAAAATGGAAATAAAAATAATCAAATTCTTGTTTCATGAGCGCGTAAACAGAATTTTCGAATAAAGCGTCAATTTTTTTTTCTAGGCTGCGCAATTATTTCTGCCAGCTATTCCAGGTGCAAATAAATGCAACGCATAAATAACTGAGTGGATGATGGATGAGGTTTTGAAATTTCCTGATTTCTCAACCTTTTTTTCAGCTTGAGGATGACCAATGAAAGAGGATATTTTCCTCTGTTGATGTGCAAAGAGTTGCCATTAGATTTGTTTTATCTTCCTCTCTGTTACCCTGGCAAATATATTGTGGGAATATTTTGAAATAAATTTTTTTTCGAAAATTCTCTGAAATATCGCGGAAATTTAGTAGAGTTCTAGTTGCACCAGTAAGTATATAGCCAGTATGGGAATGTGGAAGCATGCTGGGTGAGTGTTTGGAAATCATGTAAAGGTTGCACAGAACCGGGACAAATGCAGAAAATTAGAAAATGAATAGTCACGCGCATATTTAATTTTAAATCATTATTCAAATCAAAATTAAATGCTAGCAAAATCCAACCTCTTTGTCAAACTCATCAGAGGGATCCCCAACATAATTTGACTTGGGTTATTGTTTTTGAGTCATTTAATTGGGTATAATTTTTGCCACACAAAAAAGAAACACATGCATCATCTAACATCTAACATTTGCATCATCTAACATCTAACATTTGCATCATCTAACATCCCATTAATACATGATGCTGTAGCTATTTTAACAAATTCATGGCACTTTAGTAAAAAATTCATCCAACTCTCAAAGGTTTCTAAGTGGTGTAACTCCTGCAGCATAAATACATTAGTTTGTGCATCACCAGAGCACCTTCTCTTCTTATGTCCAGCATTTCAAATGGATAGAAATCAGCTTCAGAAAGATTTAAAATTACTGAAATTCAAGGAAGAGACACTTTCTGAAATCTTAAAGGATCAAGATACATTTTTGGCCTTATATGATTTCTCTTCAAAGATTCTCTCTAAATTGTTCATTGAACTAAAACTCATACAGAAATAGGCTGAAGACCTTGTGCTTTAAATACAATTTTACTGCTGCTTTTTCTTCAATATTGGGGATGGGTGGGTGTATGCAGCATATGTGTAGGATGTCCAGTTTTATTCTATTTTGTGGAGTGTGTTCTCTTCTGTTTTTGTCATTGGTTTGTGCTTTGTTTCATGATTTGAAGTGATTGAATGTCTTTGGGGGGAGTTGGGTTGGGTGGGGAGGGGGTTTGGATGCGGGAGTCTTGGTTGTGTTTTGTGAACGCTGAAAGTGGCAAATAAAGTTTTCTGTTCATTCATTATTCAAGAAACACATGAATGAAACATTGTTAAAAATATGGGCCTTGATGTGCTGGATAAATGAGTTGGCAAGTTGCTGAACTAATTTACCATATTTTCACTCAAAATTCACAAAAAGCAACAAATTACTTTCTTGTGTTTTTCTTTTTCCTGGGACACCAGAAAAATAGCCTGAAAACATCCAGAAATTCGAGCTTTAGAGGTTTGAGGGGAAATCTTAAATTTTAGGAGGTCTATATTACATCGTGTTTTTTGACAGGGGCTAAAAAATTGACACCGAAATGTTTTTCACTTGAGCAGGTTCAACTTACTGTGGTTCAACTGCATCATTACGACTTTCTGAGAGTTAAAAACAGTTTGAAGTGTGAAATTGAAATTGAGGGAAACAATTTTAATCAGGTTTAGATGATCAGAAAATGAATGCATCTATTGTGAGGAGTGTGCCGAACAAGTTCTAGGGCAATTCAATTAAATATCTGAATACAGTATTTTCGGAATCTTGTAATTTAAATGCATTGCCTTGTCCTGGGCTGACTTATATTAATTCACTCCTTTTCTCAGAATTTCTGATGAATCGTATTGAAAGAATCATGTGCTCACAATAAATTTCAATTTTATTGACAGTTTCCTATTGAAAAAAGGAGGGGATAACAAGTCTGAAAATACTTTCCTTTTTTTGTTGGAGAACCTGCAACATTTAGAAAGTAAAAATTTTATACTTCATGTTGAATCAGTTTCCTCAAGTTTGAATGGGTCGAAGAAAAGTCTAGTAGCTTTACTGGAAACCAAAATGATGATCATGGGTCAGCCACACGGCAGACGCAAGGTCAACGCCTCGGGGCAATTTGTGGCTGCTCCAATAAGCTCTGGATTCAACGGCCGGGATTTTCTAGCTTGGGATTTCCCCTGCCCAACAAATTAACCTTGGAAGGTTTTCTTGCTCTGCGTCTTTGAGAAAAAAATGCTATTAAAAAAATATATGTAAATATTTTTTTAAATATCAATTTTTCTCGAAGAACAAAGTATATAAATCAGTATTACAGTATATATTATTATTAATATTAGTTTTAGTGTTAGCAGTATCAAAGCATATTCATTTATAGAGCTTAGAATTATAGGCCTAGCTTAGAAAAATAGAGGCTTATAATTCTAAGCTCTATAAAATATTTCGTATAAAAAAAAAGAGTACATGGAATACTTGCAGTACTTAGAAAGAAACCCGACCTCTGAGGAAACTTAATCTTTACATGACGAGATTCTCTTGTAAAAACTCATCTTCAAACAGTTTCTTTTTCAAAGGAAACAATCCAATTTAATGAGAGAAAATTCGGGGAATTTCGTGTAAAAAAAAACAAGACAACTGTATTAAACATAAGAGAGCAAAAATTGTGGCATTTTTCAAGATAAGGATCTTTGTCTTTTTTTTCGTTTTATCTCTTACATGTTCGGATAAACGAAGAAATCACATCCGGATTTTCTCGGAAATGCAAAAATTTTCCCTCACCTTCAAATGTCCAATAAACTCATGTTATCAGTTTGATAATGCCAAAAAATTTTTCTCTGCTTTTACAATTCCGCATTCCCTTCAAAATAAACAGGCTATTTTCCACGTACGTAATTCGCATTGTTTTTTTTTTCTAATTTACGGGGATTTCGCATTCATTCAAAAATACATCGTGTATTGAAATGAGAGAAGATAATTTTTGTTGGGCGTAGAAAATCGAGAGAAATTCTCAATTTTAGGAATTATACTGAAGAATATTTGAAGAAGAATTCAGATATTCTCGACGTGTTTGGATTCGAGAAAAAAGCTGCGGTAAAAATCGAAACTCACGATGATTACTATAAAAATGCATAAAATATAGCTTGCTATATATGTAACTATACCTACACGGAAGAAAATCTCCCCATCCTTCAAATTTCCAAACAACTGTTATCGTTCGGATAATGCCAAAATTATTTCCTATTCTTTTACAATTCCGCATTCCTTCATAATAAACAATAATTTCCACATTCGTAATTTTCAGCTGTAGCCATTTGAATTTATGGGAAAATCCGCATTTATTCAAAAAAAAAAAAAGGAACATGGTGCATTGAAATGAGAAAATACAATGTTTTGTCCCTTCGTGCGATTCGAATTTGTTTTTTGTTTGTTTTGAAAGGCAAATAAAATTGGGAGAAACTCTAAATTTTAAGAATTGACGAAGAATATCCCGAGAAGAAAAATTAAAATATCCATCGACGTTTTCGGATTCAAATAAAGAAGACCAGAATTAAAAAAAAAATATTGTAAATGCATGAACTATCTTCACGGAACTCACACTTTCTTATCCCTGAACCAATACAAGACTGTCTCATCTCTGAAAAAAGAATATAATGCCCTCGTAGAACAAGTTCAAACCGGAAATCATCCCTACGATCTTTTTCTTTTCCCCCCTCGCCACCTCTCAAAGCTTCCTGACACTTGATCGGCAGGCGGAAGTGAATGACCTTGCATTGTGAGTGAAACACTGGGAGGAAGGAAGGAAGGAATATACAGTGTATACAGGTAGTCCATTACCTGAAGGCCTGATGAACACGGAAAGTGCTAACTTCCTTCCTTATACACTATATTCAAATGGTCCCTGACTTCTTTCAATTTTTTTCGAAAGTTAAATTTGGCGCAAACGAGCCAACGTCACACACCGCGAATTTTCTGAAATGATTCAATCTTGAAGAAGCCTATAGTGGCTTCAACTTTTGAAAATTCCTCGACCACTGGAATATTTTTTGGAAATATTATCCTGTATTTCTTGTTTCATTAGTCATAATGAAGTTTATGCATTTTTGTGAAAAGTTGAAAATGGCACATCGTATCTTTAAATGGAAAGAAAAAATATAAATAAATACCAAAGTCTCATCAACGCGAAAAAAAATCCAACGTATTCTAACTAATGCAAAGTTCCGGGTAACTTTGCATCACCCGGAACTATTTGAAAAAATGGCGCAGAAAAGTTATTCGAATGACAAAAAGTCCAAGACTGCCGAAGTCAGCTCGATTAAGGTAGAAAAATTAAATTTCTTCATTATTCAAATAACCACAGGCTGTTTTTCTCTTGATTTTTGTCAAAATTAGAATTTGGAAAAAAGGAGTCTTTGCATTTGAATAAGCAGCTTGCAATTTACCAGATGATAAAAAAATAAGGATTGATATCGAAGATCAGGAACGTTGGGCTATTATTCTGGGGACCCAGGAAAGAGAAGTGCACTAAAAATGTAAGTTGATGCTTTTTGAAAGGAAGTGAGTGAGTAATTGGGCAAAAATACTCTTGCTTTTAAGTTCAGCATCCTGTCAACTCCATTCCATAACCAGAAGATCAAAAATTTTACCTTCCGGCAATTATTATTTTTTTCTTTCCAAAAATCCTATAGATCCCCTATAACCATAAAACTCTGTGAGTAAAAATGTTTATAAGTTTCTAACTTGAGGAGTTTTCCTTGTCTAGAACTTTTGGGCTATGAATCATCCTTCTTTTTTGACCCCAAATTGATCAAAGACAAAATGGAAAAAATTACACGATTTGTTTCTTTAAAAAATAAATCAAATAAACATTGTAAACTTCAAACTGTCACCTTGTCCCGAGGGATGTCCTATTTTTCTTTGGCTGCTAATTCACCATTCTGTTCACAGACTCTCTTATGTAAATTTAATATGCTCGTTGCATCAAGAATATCCCCAAAGGTGGTGACCCAAAAAAAAACGGGATTTATTCCGAAGGGTTCAGAAATTATTCATGAGATAGGGGAAGGCAGAATAACAAATTTGTCGTGACAATTGAAAAAATCACTAATATTGAGAATATAGCGCTGCTTTTGAAGAAAAATTTATATGGAAATGAATAACGGGTTTTCATTAAAATCATCCTAATTTAAAAAAAATACTTCGTGCAATATTCTTATTTTCCTTCAACCTTTTCAAGAATTCGAAACAGCCAAAAGAATCATAATTCTTCCTCCAAGATAATTATTTACATCCCAATTATTCAATATTTCAGACGTGGAAGAATTTCATGACTTCAAATAAATAATAATTATTTTTATTTAAAAAATGGAATACCGTACTATACTACTGTAC
Source organism: Notodromas monacha (assembly GCA_905338405.1). NCBI lineage: Eukaryota > Metazoa > Arthropoda > Ostracoda > Podocopida > Cyprididae > Notodromas > Notodromas monacha. The sequence goes on from CAJPEX010002732.1 coordinate 7,823, forward strand.
TACAATTCACAAACTAAGTTTTCCAAAAACCTACTCAATTTATTCTGGAAATTCGTGATATTAAAATTTAAAAAAAACTTTCAATTCGTTTCATCCATTTTGTCAATTATATTCACCTAACAATTTGAGTTATCAAAAAAATGAGAATTTTTTCGAAAAAATTCGTTGCGTAAATCTAACATAGCCAACCAATTAACTCTTCCCCTCAGAGGCAATAATGGCGATGAGGTAATCATTCTCTTCTGGACACATTTTATGAATTATCAACCCAGGTTAATGAGACAGACAAATGAACCCGTTCTGAAGCCAGGAAAATATTCAATTTAAAGCCCTATAGCCGAAGAAAAGATCGTCAAAATTTAAATTCAGTAGTTCAAAAATTTTCTGCAGATTTCCGCGACTCAAGAATTGAAGAAAATGAAGTGAATCTTTGTTAATCTTGCGCAAAAATTACTTTATCTGTGGATTATACTTCAATTTAAAGTATGCCAGATACTTTTTTTTAGTTCGTATATATGGTCACATTCTGTTTTAAAAAAGTATTCAGGACAATGAAAAATTTTTTGAAGGTCTTGACAAAAACATCATGTACAAGATGATATGAAGTCTCATTATAAGGAAATATCGAGATTTCTGAATAATTCCTTGAATAATGAAGACTTTTTGAGTCGTTTGTGCACCATTTTTAACATTTATGAATTTTCCTAAGAATGTTCCATCCCAACTTCGAAGAGAAAAATTATAAATCAATCCGTACTTATATTTTGCAAAACTACTAAAACACGTGAATCAAAAGAGACCACAAAAAATGTATCAAAATAGTTCATTCCTTTTTTTACCGAGGAACTTTGTTGCTCATCGTGTGAACTTTTTTTTGCTGCATTCCCCTGCAAACAAATTATTTTTTCTTGAGGATATTCTGTTTGTTTTGTTGCCAGGAAAACACTTGGTTTAAATGAAAAAATAATCCTCGACATCAGAAAAATAATCTGATTTTTTCTAAGACTTTGGTTATGGAATTTTTATTTTAATGATTTCAGTGCCCCCGAAAGTTGGTTGAAAAACAAGATGCTTTCAATTCATTTCAGTAGAAATTCATTTGAGCACAATTTTAAATAAATATTATTCGACTGGGATAAAAGTTTTCAAAATCAACAATTTTCCTTTGAAAAAATTCGCGATATTCTAATTTTTCCCCTACTCACAGAAACGGCCAACAGGAAGGAGCAAAGGGCATGCAGAATTATTTCTCCTCGAAAAATCAATACTCAGAGCCCTACTTTCCTGCAAAAATTTCTAAAATTAATTTTCCCGTCATGCAAATCTTCCCGGGAAGACTCAATTCCAACCTGGATCGAGACACGCTCTTTTAAAATACTGTACAGCAATAATAATAAAAGGCATATTTGAAAAATCTTCAATACCAAGAAGAGTTAAAAAATAAAAAAGGAACCCCGATTCTCGACATCAAAACATCGCCGGGGTTAAAAATGTATCCGTCAATCTCCAGGCGGTGCGTTTCATAACCAGCCACGGACTCAAACAAGGCAAGAAATATAAAAAAAAAATATATAAAACTTACATAGCCAAGCAGTTGCAGGGTAATAGTATCCAATAACCAAAGAGCACAATGGAAAGAAGGGAGGAAAAAAAATGGATAAAACATGTCTCTCCCACCAGCGTTGCCAGCAATAACACGCAACACCGGGTTGTTGCCTCACACAATCCTCAGCACACAAAGGAACATCAACAAGTGTTCTGTCTGTGCATGTGTCCACATGAATGGGTTATCAGAACAGCATATGATTCCAGATAAATGAAACCTGGCCAGAAAAGGGGATGCCTTTGTTATGTTCATTGTCTTGAGCTATACTTGGAAGTCCGTGATGGGGCCAAATGCAGTAAAATCTTTAAAAAAAAAAGTCCTTGGGACATAAAAAAAGGCTGTTTTGAAAATTATATGTACACTAGAATTCAACAACTGTGCCATTGTGGCTACTGGGCAAGGATTTAGAGAAATCAATGAGATTTCATTCAGCAATATTCTAATTTAGTCTATCAACTGATTATACAGTACTATAAAGCTTCTGCATTTCCTGGCTTTTTGTCTACACATGCGGGAGTCTACACATTTGGATGCGGGAGTTTTGGTTGTACCTTGTGAAGGCTGAAAAGCGGCAAATAAAATTTCCTGCTCATTCATTCATTCATTCATTGTCTACACATTTTTAGCACAAAAATTGACTTTGAGTGTGTGGCAGAATAATTAGATGACTTATCATATGATTTCTTGTGCTTGAATTGTCTCAAATAATCAAGAATATTCAAATTGGACTGCCGTTAGATGGCAGTCCATGTTAATTGCATACCTGAGATTCTCACCTGTGCCCTTCAGCCAATCAGGTGAGAGAGAGAGAGAGAGAGAGAGAGAGAGAGAGAATCAGGGAGGATAATTCTGAGACTCCATTTCTCTGTGAATTATCTGTGTTTGCAAAAACTGATTCATCTTTAGGGGCAAGAGTGAAATAATTTTTTTTATTTTGCGATTTCCCAAGTAAAATCCCCAGCTGAACCCCACAGTTGAATGATACGTTTAATTTTAATAATCAATCCCTTCTTGCCATCTTTTGTGATCCTGGATCACACGGTGGGAGAGGGTTTTGAAGATTTCCAACTGAGTCTGGAATTGAAATGGCTATAATTGACTCCAGATTTCTTCAAGAAGGCTTATTAAAATATTAACATTTTGATGAGAAGCTGTGAGAGATGACTGACCCATCCCAGTCATCCCACAAATTTCAGTAAAAATTCTGTAAAAATAATTAAATAAATGGTAATTGAATTTCAAATAATTCTGAACACAGAAAAAATATTCAGAAATCTTTTACAGACAGACTCAGGCATTGCACAAAAATCCATTTAACAATAAAGCATCCGCTGTCCAGGGTACCAGTGTAGCAGAAAAATCTTCAAGCAAAACAGTATTCAATTTTTTTTAGCTTCAATCTGGGAATTAATATTCAGCAAACTTCAGGAAGCATGAAATAAGATACAACAGGGTCTTGCCTAAGGTACACACTTTCTTCCAGCATAATATTTTTGATTTGGAATGTTTGTAAGCTGTATTGGAAAAATTCTAATCCATAAAAAAATTCAGTTTTTGTCCCCCAAAAATTTCAAATGCTGTTTGTTAGTTGTGTTATTCATTAGCTGAGATATCAATTCTAGAAGCACATGACAACACCCAACAATCGAAAATGATTCCACAAAGTTTGCCAAATCAATATGAAGAGCATTTAAATGACAACCAACATACAGTATCACACCTGAGCATCAAAAAAGGGTACATAAGCATGGGAACTATCCCACCCGGACACAACTTTCATGCGGATAAGTTATCTTGTCACACCTGATTGGCTGCACACTGAAATCGCGCGCTGAGAAAAATACTGTATTCCCTTCCAAAAGGGAGTTGATTAAAATGTCCAGATATGAGAAGGAATGCAATCAACAACCAAGTACAGCACAGTGCAGTTTGAAATCCAAACCCTGAGTTTGATTCAATTCAATCAACTTTTTAAAATTTTGCATTTCTTGACCTTCACTTCACGCTTTGATCAGTTAGGATCCAAAGCTTATCATGTCACAAAGAAATTCAAAACTGCTAAAACATTGCTCATGAAAATTATGAAACAATGTTTTAATTTGTTATAAGAATGCAAATGAGAAGTTTCTCATGAGAAGAATGTTTGACAATTTGATAATCTGTAAATGAAGCTAAAAAGAAATTCAAGCAGAACATTGACATAGAAAATAAAAGTTTCTCTGAATTTGTTTCAGAAAAATGCATCTAGAAGAATACAATTGTTTCTTTATTGTATTCAGAAATTAATATCTTTCACTCCCAATATAAAATAACTTGATCAACATTCAATCCATTTCCATTACAATCCTCATCTGAAGAAAATGTAGGCAAGCATTCCAGTGGAATTCACTTTCCAACATTACTTCCAGTGAGTCTCCATTCTTTCTTTTTGGAGGAAAGAAAAAAAAAAAGAGTCTAGACAATTTCCAGTCCTCCAAAAAAGCCAATGTCATCTGTTCCTTCCATCACCATATCCCAAGAACAAGAAAAATAAAATCGTCCAGAAAAAAAAACATAACGAAGGTAATTCGGTCGTCATCAACAGATGGCACTGCCTTGAGTAAGACTGGGAGAAGAAAAAAAGATACTACCTACCAAAATCCCACATTTCGACCATCGTGTCCTCGGGTGCCCGCAAAAGAAAATGCCCCGAATAAATCACGCCCCTCATTCTGCGACTTTATCACGAATGAGAAAGAGAAAATAAAGATAGACGATAGACAAACGAGGAAAAAGGAAGGAATGGAGAGAATGATGGACGTGAGAAAGATGGAGAAAAAGGAGAGGAAAGGAAGGAAGGAATGGGAATGTATATGAATAAAAAAGAAAAGAAAAAACGTCGGCCTCTTCATTAGCCGCGTGCCGTTAGGCAATAACACAAAACCTCACTAACGTATCTTATTATCCCCGCGCTTCAGCCACAGGTTTCAAGGATAACATGTGCATGGGGTCACCAGAAAGTTACCAACTGATTTTTAGAAATTATTTTCTCCATCAAGTGACAACAGAAGAACAACAAAAAAATTTACACTTGGAAAGAATGCTGACTGTATACGAATGAAATGCAGAAGACAATAACCTGATACTTAATTGACTCAAATTTTAATTCACTCAAATATTCTTTGGGTCATGTTTTCTCATTTACTAGGTGAAACTTTTCTAATAGGTAATATTTACAGGCGACCAGGTTTAGCAAACAGATTAGATCAAAAATTTGGATGAGGGGGTGTATGCATGCATGTTGGATGTCTAGTTTTATTTTGCAGAGTGCGTTCTCTCATTTGTTTTTGTCATTGGTTTGTCCTTTGTTTCATGCTTTAAAGTGATTGAATGTCTTTGGGGGAGTTGAGTTGGGTTGGGTGGGGAGGGGGTTTGGATGCGGGAGTCTTGGTTGTGCCTTGTGAACGCTGAAAAGTGGCAAATAAAGTGTTCTGTTCATTCATTCATTCAATAACCTGAACTTGGGAGCTTTTGAAGACTGACCAGTTCCTCAAGTTTAATACCCTGAATGATGAAACACAATACAAATGGTACCTCAAAATGCAACCCTAATCTGTTGCTGAAGTAGGGTCAAATTACAAGTTGGTTGAATTGGGCAACACTCCAAAAATGCAAAAAATGGCCAAAGCTGGTTAAATTGTGGGACAGGGGTCGAATTGCTAGTCAACCTCACTGCAGATTTGACCATCAAATTGCAGGATGGTCAAATTGTGGGATGTCAAATTGTGCAAGGTACCACCTGTACCAAACGCATAAAAACATGATTGAGCCAAATTTTAAAATTCAAATTGAATGGTGCACTTGCTGTCCTTGACCCTCCACTTTCCAGCACAAGTCAAGTCATATCTTGATCTTGAATAACAAAATTTGAATGAAATTATACCTATTAAACCTTGAGAAAGAATTTATCATGAGCAAGAATTTCTTCTAGGAGCATTACATTTAACTGTATATACAGCTTTGATACACATATTATTGTAGTATTCAATTTATGGAGCACATCAACAATTTTCAATTAATCAAGCAATACACCACTGAATTTTCCAGAAGAAGTTATATTAAACCCATGCACATGTTTTTTTCTCTCATGGAGAAATCAGTNTTGTTATTCATTATACTTGTGTGAAATACACTTTATCCATTAAAACTAGGAATTCCAAAGCGGAATCCCTGTCCTGTCCTGGACTGACTAACTTGTTTTATTGTCCAACAATCAAATACTCAACACTCACTTATATTGAAGATATTTGTCCTCAATAAATTGCAAGTCAACCTCCCAGCAAATTCAACTGTCTAATTGCGGGATGGTCCAATTGCAGGATGAGGTCAAATTCCAAGGTACCACCTGTACAAATACATTATAATTTCCTCTACATTGCCAGAAAAAAACATGTATTGTCCAGAGAATTTTGTTGTGTAGGGAACCTTACAAAATGGGGAGAAAACCTTTTTGGACAGAAAATATGGGTTCTTCAGAGGTAATTGTTGTATGCAAGATTTATCTAGAGAGATATGAAAATGTGAATAAGTAAATTACAGATATCCTTTTTTTTTGTTATTGTGATTCCAAAGGTTTCCTAATCATCATTTCAAAATTTTAAAACACTTGAGCAGAAATTTGCTGAATATAGGACGAAAAGAACTGCAAGAACCCCTAACTAAAAAAAAATGAAGCAACTTTCCGAACACACTTCGGAGGAAGTCATTAACGAAACTAACGAGAAAAAAAAATACTCGTCACGACATGCAAAGAGGGAATATTTGCGAATCCCAGAAAAATTATTCTCCTCCATTGTCCGGAGAAAGAAAAAAATGACTTTATTTATGTACAGTATACACACACACACACGCAGATATTTTACGAAAAATAAGACGAACTTGAACTGAAGGGACCAAGAAGTTGAATGCCCTCCAGAGATTCGTTGGGCGAAACAATAACAAGTATAGAGAGACTCTATAGAGAACCAGAAAGTACTAAAAAATGCCACGCATTCGTGCTTCCGAGGTATTATGACCTCATCTCCGGTTGAACGCTTTTTACTGCACTCGTGGAGGTTTTTTTTAGGTTCAATAACCAAGAAAATTTAAAACGAGGTCCTCGAGAACCCCTCGAGAAATTCAGCAGAGGGCAGAATAAAGGGAAATGGCTATTATACCTGGAAAAATCCAATTTGATTTTTGAATCTGATGTACAGTTGAACCTCTTCCTGTAAAATCGTGATGAAGTACAAAAAAATAATTTCACTTATACCTTTAGTTTTGAGTTAGAAATTTGGCTACACTTGGCAGTTTTTTAAATTATGATTGATTTCTGTTCAACATGGCAGAAGGGATCAAGCTTATTGTTGGGAAACTGCCGCACACCTGAACAATGCTAAAATTAAATTAAAATGAATTATAAAAAACCGCAAAAATCTGATAAGAGTTCCAACCCTCAAAGGGAAGGAACTCACCAAGGACAACAGCAATTCAACAAAATAAAACCAGAAACCGATTTTCGTTTTCCCCAGATTTCACCGGAGAACAAAATTACCAAAGCCACTTTGAATTGAACCCCTGAACTGTGCATATTTGCCAAAATCACGAAATCTATGAATGTCAGTGGAGTTCTGTTGAGTGTTGTATTGCTGAAAAGCTTACTATTTGTGTGTTATCTTTGTGGGACAAATATCTTGAAATATACTTCTAATTTAAATCAGGGAAACCAAAATAAGGTTCCCTGGCCTAGTCCCAGGCTGATTCTGACTTTCATTTCCAAATAATTTCGAACTTTTCTTTATTCAATTAATTTATTGATCCACTAGCAAAAATTCAAACATATTTATATTAAGGTAAGTTTCTCCGTAACACTTATACCTGCAGAAATCCAATTTTATTTTGAATCTAATGTTAAGTTGAACCTCTTTCAGTCAAATCTTAAGGGATTAAAAAATTAATTGACCTGTAGGGGTTTTGAGTTGGGATTTTGGCTTCATTTGGGCGTTTTTTTATTATAATCAAGTTCAGGTCAATTATTTAGAAATTCTGCATTCCAATTTCTTCCAACATTTTTTTTCACAAAATGATGAAGTTGTTCAATTAATTTTACATAGGCAGGCAAATAAGAATCTTTACTTTCAAAATAATTTTTCATCCACACTCAGGAGTCAGGGCACAAAAATTTCAGTGTGGTCAGGTTTTTGCCACTTTCCTTGTCTTGAAGTAAAGGAGGGAACAAATCTTAAAATTTTAATCAAACATAAATTTTTAAATATGAACAAAGGGATTATTGTTCCTTGGAATACTTTTTTAACATTGCAGTGTGGAAGAATTCAAATATTGCGCAGGGAATCTTTTAAACTGCTCCACAGACAAATCTCATCAAATTCTGCACTCCAATTTCTTCCAACATTTTTTTTTCACAATATCATGAAGCTGTTTAATAATGCATTTTAAAAAAGCAGGCAAATAAGAAAATCCACTTTCAAGATAACTTTTCATCCACATTCAGGAGTCAGGACACAACAGTTTCAGTGTGGACAGGTTTTTGCCACTTTCCTTGTCTTGAATTGAAGGAGGGAACAAATATTGACATTCTAATAAAACATAATTTTTTCAATACGAGCAATGGGATTATTGTTTCTTGGAACAATTTTTTTAAAATTTCAGTGGAAGAATTCAAATATTGCGCAGGGAATTTTTTAAACTGCTCCATAGACAAATATCATCAAATTCTGCACTCCAATTTCTTCCAAAAATTTTTTTTTCACAATATCATGAAGCTGTTTAATAATGCATTTTAAAAAAGCAGGCAAATAAGAAAATCCACTTTCAAGATAACTTTTCATCCACATTCAGGAGTCAAGACAAAACAAATTCAGTGTGGTCAGGTTTTTGCCACTTTTCTTGTCTTGAAATAAAGGAAGGAAGGAATCTTGACATTTTAATAAAACATAATTTTTTAAATATGGATTAAGGGATTATTGTTTCTCAGAATTTTTTTTTCAAATTTCAGTGGAAGAATTCAAAGATTGCACGGGGAATCTTTTAGACTGCTCCACAGAGAAAACTTGTCAAATTCTGCATTCCAATTTCTTCCAACATTTTTTCACAAAATGATGAAGTTGTTCAATTAATTTTACATAAGCCGGCAAATAAGAATCTCCACTTTCAAGATAACTTTTCATCCACACTCAGGAGTCAGCAGCTGGGCACAACAATTTCACTGTGGTTAGGTTTTTGCCACTTTTCTTATCTTGAAATAAAGGAGGGAACAAATCTTGACATTTTAATAAAACAGAATTTTAAAATATGCATAAAGGGATTATTGTTTTTCAGAATTTTTTTTTTCAAATTTCAGTGGATCTTTTAAACTGCTCCACGGACAAATCTTGTCAAATTCTGCATTCCAATTTCTTCCAACATTTTTTTTTCACAATATCATGAAGCTGTTTAATAATGCATTTTACATAAGCAGGTAAATAAGAATCTCCACTTTTAAGATAACTTTTCATCCACACTCAGGAGTCTGGACACAACACTCATCCCCCACAGTTACACAACCCCCGCCGCCAGCAAGCAAATGGATGTGGTCAGGTTTTTTTTTTTCCTTTTCTTTTCTGGGGGGGCTTTCGTCATGCAACTCAGGGGGACGAGCCTCGCAATAGGGATGACGTGTAGAACGGATCATCCTAATCCCTTGGGCAACGTCCTTTTTTCTTAAAGTGAGTGTATAGGAGCTGACTCAGATCTATAAAGAGACTCTTTCGGTATATTTTGGAAAAATAATAATAAAAAAAGTGCTCCAAGGTCAAGGTGAATCTTCCTCAACTTGATGCAGAAGTAAACTGGATAGAAAAATTATATTTCTGAGCATAATGAGGGATTTTGTTTTCATAGAACAAAAAGTAAGAAATCAAAATTGTTTACATGAATCAAGTGCAACATGTGTGTGTGTGTGTGTGAATTTCTATAGAAAATCTAGACCTTTCAATTTTTGTAGAGGCATTGGTATTTTTTTAAAACAAGTCTCTTATTAATTATAAAACTGTTTGATTTAAATAATCAATAATGAGATTCATTTGAATAAATCTTGTCCTTGAGTAACATGCAGACATTGATTTTTGTGTGTGTGGACTTTATTCAAAAACTTGTCCTTAAGTAAATTCCATGCCCGCTAGTTTTTGTTGAATGAAATTTTCAATTTTATCATCCAATATTTTTGAAAAGGAATTTCGGCATGTGAATAAACTCATAGTAAAATGATTGGCGCCAAACATAATTTCCTGCTAATTATCCCCACCTTGCTGAGATTCTACCATAATTTTACCTTTGGTTTTTCCTCTTTTTTTTTAACCTTTCTGCTTGATTTTCCAGAAAAAAGTGGTGCATGGTAATTGTACAAATAATTTTTTTTTACAATGAATCTGATTACAGTAAACATAAATAATTCTTACTAATCAACTCTTTATTGTGGTGATCTGTGCAATAAAGCCACACTTTTTTGAGTCTTCATATATAACATACTTCTTTATTACCAAGATTTTAATCAGGTACCCAATGCTTCATTGTACAAGATTCTACTGTACCACATGTACTCCAATGTAAGAGACACTAAGAAAGCACTGGTTTTTCAAAATGAGGGTTTGTCTTTGGTATTGTTACAGCAAACCTTGTTATAACATATTTTGGCTAAAAATCACATATTTCATTCCCAGCTGCTTCCTAATAAAGTTTATAAATAACAATATTGTACAAACAGTTGGAATTTTAGTTGAGTATAGCAATTTTTCAAGTTTGAATCACTCAGCTGTAGCAAGGCTTTATATAAGGAGAAACTCTTCTCAAATGACCTGTTTAATGATATATTCTGGCTTAGGGAGAGTCTTTATTTTATTTTTTTCCATTATAATCACATTCCGTGAATAATTCTGAAAATCTTTCTTTCTGCATTTTAAGGGCTGAATTCTGAATAAAAAAATTCGTCATAGAGGGAATTTCGTTGTGGAGAATCCCTTGTATAACATGGGGAGGGAAAATAAGGGGACCAAAAAAAATTGTATTCAGAGAAAATTGTTGTAGATAAGAGTCCATCAGAATTTACTGTTTGAAGCAGAGTTGAACTGTTATCTAAATACAGGTTCTCCTGATTTCCATTCCATCTATTTCAGCATTCCAACGCTCTTTTTTTTAACCGAAGGGACCAATACTGTCCAGTACGATTTTATTTTTCCGTTGTAGCTTGAATATATGAGATACAATTCAACGAAGGCACTTTTCATTCTACATAAATATTCCCCCCATGCCGGTATCCTGGAACCTTGGAAGTCCACCAGGAACGATCTGTCAAAAAAATGAGGAAAGCGAGTCTGAGCTGGAACAGCGCCAAGCCCAGAGGCGTCTGAGTCAAGCTGGTGCTGGGAAAATTTTCATCTCGAGGCCGCGAAGCTTCGAGCAAGTTCCAGACATGAAGAAAATGCAACTCTGGAACTCGATTTGGAACAGCAAAATCAGCAGAAAAAAATTGGAGGCAATGCACCATAAATTCTACTTTCAAAAAAAATGCAAATTTAGCCTCACACTAATAAGTTCTGCTGGTAATGAAAAACGCGCTTTGAACTAAGAAAATTGTATTCCTGAAGTAACTGCAATAAAGTTTGACTCTCTCTCTGTCTACAGCAAAATCTGAGGGACTGGAAAAAATTCTTTGTAAAGTGATATCTGTTGCAGAGAACTCCTAAAGCATAAAGAGAGAACCCTATGTGACCAAAAAAAATTGTTATACTGAGAAAATTGTTGTAGACAAGATCATTATAAAGAGAGAGTCCACCTGCCAATGGAAAAAAATAAGCAACTCATTGAATTGCTGATGATTCTGAGAGTGAGAGAAAGAGGCAAAATACGCTTTTAAAAATGCATTTAGATTTTGTTTGGAACTGTTCTACATGTTTCCAAATGCTTGACTGTTATTTTTGATTGAGAAATTTATTCAAGAATTTATGGTGGATGTCCTAACAGGATATGGAGCACATCCCATTTATATACAGTAAATTCACAAAATTCAGTCAAATGACTTCTGCAGAATTAGAAAAAGTATCTGCTCTTTATAATATGCAGGTGGTGCCCTTCAATGTGACCCTAATCCATTGCCAGGTAAGGTTCAAATAGTGAAGCCATCAAATTGTGAGACAATGTCAAATTTGACGTTTCTACAATGGATTTGACATTTTGAGTCTCTTTGCAGGTTGAATTGTGGGGCAAGCGGTCAAATTGAAATTTGATGTCTCAGCAAATTTGACCATGGAATTTCAGGGTGGTTGAATTGTGGGATGTTAAATTGCAAGGTACCACTTGTATGTATGTTTCATCACTTGTAGAATAAACCAAGGCACTTCATAATGAACTTTGAGATATTGTGTACATGTAGGAACTTGTTACAATGAAGCCATGAGGACCATAAAAAATTTCATTTATAATGAGACCCACATGTAGCATTGTGGCTATACTGCAGGGACCTAAAGAAGCGCAATATAACTTATTAAAAGGAATATTGTTACAAGATTTCATTTGTGAAGAATTCATCAGTCCAATTGAAAAAGTACATTGAGCAAGGCAGAACTTCCACACTTTTTAATGAATGAATGAATGAATAGAACACTTTATTTGCTGCTTTTCAGCGTTCACAAGGTTCAATCACAAATTCCACATCCACTTTTTAATAACTGTGTCCGCTCATTATACAGAGTATTTCTCAAAAACCTGAAGTTAAACTTGAGAACATATTTTCACTTTTCCACAAATCAGCAGTGACATCTGCCATTCTCTACTGCACCTAATCTATGAGAATCAGTTTTTAAAAATGTGTATCCCTAAACTTAACCTCAACTTTAACCTTTATGCATATATCACAGGTAGCTACAGCAACATTGTCTCTACAACAATGTTTTCATGCTCTCTTGAATTTTGTAGATAAAACCTTGAAAAAATCAAGACAAATTGAT
>CAJPEX010002732.1:21209-35911 GCA_905338405.1 Notodromas monacha
TAGAAGGAAGTCCCTCTGTGCTATAGGGCATTTTTAAAATTAGCTGAATGGATGGGAAAATGATGGGAAAAGTACCAAAGAATTTTTCTTGCATAGATCTTTGGTTGGAAACATCTGTTTCTTGCAATTAAGCCTTATAAAAATCAATTTTCCTAAAATTTATTTTGGAATTTATCCTGCAATGTCCCCAGGTTGAGTCAGTGTCCTCATGTTGGGTCTTTTTTATGATTTTTTTGTTAAAAATTAAATGTCCCCATGTTGAATCATCCCCATGTTAAGGTGTCCGCATGTGGGGCCTCACTGTATATAGATCACCCCAGAGGGAGAAAATGTCCTGAAATGTTCCCCATTATTAAAAAAATGTAAGTAAAGTGAAGAGGACCATTATTTGAATACATTGATGGAAACCTTGATTGCATGATGTGCAGCATTAACTCATTGCAAAAGTCCTGATTTTGTTCCCATCATTTAAGGGTGAATACAATGAACATGAAAATCATTTGAATTCATTGATGGTATCTTGATTGCAGGATGTGCAGCATTACCTCATTGAAAATGTCCTGATTTTCTTTCCATCACTTGTGGCTGCTGAGCACATCAGTGAACATCACAATTACAGTATTTGAATTTATTGATGGAGCATTAATGGCATCTTGATTGCAGGATGTTCAAGATCACCTCATTGAAAATGTTCTAGTTTTCTTTTCATCATGTATGGTTGAGTACAATCAACATCACTATCATTTGAATGCATTGATGGAATCTTGATTGCAGGATGTGCATGATTACCTCATTTACAATTCCCTGATTTTTTCCATTATTCATGGGTGAGTACAATGAACATCACAATTATTTGCATGATTGTGAGGCAGACTTCAGTGAGTTTATGATACTTGGAAAATGGAATAATTAATAATGCTCTGTGTGTTTTCTGTTCAAACAAGGCCATCTTTTGTTGTACATAGTACACTGTCTTGACTGAAAGAACATGTGCAAGTTTTGCTGATTCTTGAATGCATGCAAAGATTCCAGATTATACATAGATAATTTGTCAAAAGGCGAAATATCACTAATGCACCCAGAAAAAACGTTGTGAGAAGGATTTCCTTGGGCTGATTATAGTGTGGGTGAACAACAAAGTTTCAAAATCTAAGACCACAATGGTTGTGACCATTATAGACCCTTGTAGACAACTTATCCTTCGGACAATATATCCACCTGGACGTTTTATTCCCTGCTTGACCGCGTGAGCAAGCGCAGGCCTTCCCGAGAGAGGGAGTGCTCAAAAGTGGCGGCGGCGCAGAAACGGCGGTTCTGGATCAACGGCGCCGCAGGGAAATACAGTACACTACAGCACATTGCGCTGGCTATATAGGGTAACGTCTGCAACAATGGACATCAGCCCGCAGTAGTTTTTAATAAAAACAAACAAAACAAAGTAAAGCAAAATGAATACTGGGATGTTTCGGTTAATGGACTTGAATTCCTTCCCAATTCTAGGTCCACTTTCCAAAAATAATTTTCAGCTATTAATGTATGACTGAAATTCATCCAGGACCCTTTAAACTCTGAGAAGTTCTGTAGGTGCACTGACAAGATTACTGTATATGATGGCATATAATTATCATGCATTTCTATGTACTGTTATTTATTTTCTTTTAAATGTATGTGTGGGGTAAAATTTGTTTGAACTGTGTGAATGCAGATATTGCTGATGTTGGGAATAAATCCCGACAAGATAAAGGTTAGGTTTTAAAGTTTTGAATTTTTTATAAAGAGATTTTGAAATAAAACACAGGACTTCGGTCAGGCTACAACCGGGGTGCAAAACACCCTATTTTAAAGTTGGTATATATCGGCACACAAAGAGTCTCGCAAAATCTCGGAGAACGTTCACGCTCGAGTGTTCGATTTGGACTGACTAGTAAAATACAAACTTGGAAAAACAGGAAAACTGTCCTCCAAGGACGAAAAACGGCAAATGGAAATTAGTAACAAAATACAGCCTTGAGGGCTGTGGAAGGACATCTGTAATAAATTACAGCCCTGGAGGCTGCTGACCATCTGTGGGAACCAAGGTCTTCCAAGATTCTCACACAGATACTAAATGAAAGACTAAATTTGTCGGGGAATTCGGGTTCTCTAAAGCTAGCGTATCAAATTTAATATACCCATTGAAATATTCGCGACAGCTGACAAATGATAAATAAAGCTTGTATATCAGTCAATCCATCAATCAGTAAACTGACAAAGGGGAAGATTTGATGAATTGTCAATCCATCCAAAATATTTTGGGAATGTACTGTGCAGTGTGACATCTCCAATGAATTGATAAATAAGTTTTACATGCTGTTCAAAATATTAAAATCAAAAAGCAAGTATGAAAAGCACTTGGAAGCAAGGAATGCAATGTGAAACAATAAAAACCAAATTAATTTGTTATCATTTTGAGTTTGCATGCTGTCATACCCCACATAATTTATTTTTTCTTTTCAAGGAAAATAAGTTTTTGTGTTGTTGATCATACAAAGCAAGGTACACAATCCAAAATATATATATTAGTATCTATAAAATATATATAAGTGTATATTGCAGGGCATGTTTCTTGTGCAAAAGTCCATCAAGCAAGACATACATTAGCCCAAATGCTCCTTGAATCAAATTCTATATCAACAAAAAAGTGAAAAATTCAAAAGTCAGATTATTGTTTTACGCTGCTCTTTTGCTGATGTTTTGAAATAAACTGATAGGATCTGCAAAACAACAAATATGGGTAAATATCTAAGGACTGCATTGACAAAAAATAAGTCATTTAGACATTTCAAGATATCTTCCTCAACTCATATGCATCCCATTTTTATTTGAAGACTTTTGACCCAGGAACTGCATTGTCTAAAGAATACATTTAAGCTTCCCTCAACCAATTTTGAACCAACCCCAGCATTCATAAAGGGGACAAGGAAAAAAAACTGCGAAAATTTTATTTTTTCAAGATTAAGCCACCAATGTGTCGCACTCCTAGGACATTTTCCCAGCATGTGTTCCTCTCCTTCTGTCCCCTTTGTTGTGAACTGCGCATTTACTACCATCTATTTTCATGGACCAGACTACTTTATACTTACTGAATGATTATCAGTTGCTTTTTTAATTAAGAAAACTGGGATTTTCTTATAAAAACGCGTCGAATTAGATGAAGTGAGCAAAAAAATGGACTATTATGAACACCCCAGTGTAGAAAGTAGGATGATTTAATTACTTTGACAGTGATTGAAACCATTTCTCAGTTTGGTTTTTGAATAAATTAAGCAAGATTGTTTGATTTTTTAAAGTGCTGTGTATCAATAGACTTACATTTACTGTAGGACAAATTAATTATACATGGTTAAAGATTCAGACCTTAGATTCAGTTTTAGAAGACAAAACAAGTTTCTCACACCAGCTCCAGTCTGCAGAACTTCTTTCTCATACAATATGGTAATGAATGCATGCATGACATACCACCAAAGTGCCCCAGCTTTGAACATAGACATGATTTTATAAAATACAGATGGAAATATGAAATTTCAAAATCTGTAACTGGTTTCCTTGTCCACCTTTTTGCTTTAATCACCACATTTATTTTATTCTAGGAAAAATTCACCTTGTAAGAAAAAATAACAGCATTGTTTCTGCAAACAAATTCCAATAGGAAGTGACATATGATGTTCTCTTGTCTAATTTCAAAATTGTGATTCTCTTCATACCTTGCAGTCCCAAAAATGTGTAAAAGTAAGAATTGGATGCAATACAGTCAACCCCTGCACAACAGACTTAATTTCTGCAACAGACTATGTGGAAAGTCTGTTAGGCAAATTTAATTACTGAAAATTGAAAATTTTTACTTTTTACCATTAATTTTAAAACAATATAAGTATGTTATGTGGATTTAGTCTGTTGTGCAGGATTGAAAACTGCCTTGGCAGTTGTGAAAAAATCTGTTGCACAGTAGGTCTGTTGTGCGGGTGTTGACTGTATTCATGAATGTATCAGACGCCATATTTCTTGTTAAAAGATTGAAGTGATCAAATGTTTTAATGAATGAAATTATGCGATCCCTTCACGAATAATCAAGGAAATATGTCACACAGTAGCCTGCTGGTATCTCATTAAATGAACCTAATAGCATACCTGACGAAAACTTTTATCAAGCATTTCTGGGATATGCACTAAATCCTATAAATGCAATTGTATTCTTCAACCATTAAAATTATAGAAAATAATAAATATGAAAAATTAGTTCAAATGTTTGCTTAATGAAATGAAGAGAAAAAAAATATTTCTGTCTAATTAAATTTTCAATCTGTTGCCTGCAGGAATGCGAGAAATCTTGTCCTGCTTCTCCCCACAGTACAGGGTCAACTGAGCGTCGAGGCCAACTGAGCACCACACAAGTGAACTTAGGGACAGCTGAGCGACATATGGTATCAGCCAAATTAGCTGACAATTCTTGAGATTGTCCAACAGTTCTCTTGTTTGACGGAATGGTGCCCCCAGAGCATAAAAATTGAAATAATGGTAAACTCAGCAGTGACATCTTGTAATAATGAACTCAGAAGGACCTGAGAAAGAAGATGCTACTCCCACAAATAGAGAAATTTTTTTTGTCAATTTGAAGATGCAGAAAATAAATGTACCAAAGAAAACCACACAGAATCTGATCTTTTGACATTATAATATGATCATGAAGAAAATAAGAAGGACAGGTTTTGCTATAGTGCTAAGCATGCATGATCAAATGAACTGATAAAAATTATTCACAAAGTTAGCCTGTTTTTCATCATGAATTTGGGCAATTTTTAGTATTTATAACTGTAAACTCAATTTCTTCAACAAATATGAAGTTTTAGAAAAAAAAGTAGAAATGTTTCCAGAAATTTTGGGAAAACATCCGGAAGTTCAGTTATTGTTCAGATGTTGGATCAGATTTTTTCAAACTTCAAGTGTCCCCAAGTTGAATTGTCCATATGTCAGGGTGTCTGCATTATGGGGCATCACTGTAAAATACTTGTTTGATAGAGGCAAGGCAGTTGGTGCTGAGTTTGTTGGCAATGATTTGCTCAGTGCTGAGTTGATCAGCCCTGACGAGTTGATCAGCGCTGATTTGAACAGCGCTGAGTTGATCAGCACTGAGTTGATCAGCCCTGAGTTGATCAGCGCTGAGTTGATCAGCACTGAGTTGATCAGCGCTGAGTTGATCAGCGCTGAGTTGATCAGCGCTGAGTTGATCAGCGCTGATTTGAACAGCCCCCCTGTCTCCCTCCCAACACCCATACTCCATGAGTCAAGCTGGCTGAGGGTGATGCAACAACTCCCACCAGCCACTATAAGGTCATGGGCTGGATGGAAGCTGTTTCAAGGCCCAGGTTGTGGAGTGCTGTGTTTTTCTTTCTTTATAACTGAGCCTCCATTGAAGGAAAGCCCACCTTTCCTCCTCCTCCCCCCCCCCTACCTTTTCAACGCTGTGTTGCAGATGGGGCCAGGGTCAAGATCCGAGAACATTAGTATAGGCAACATTTTTATTTGTTACTAGACAACACGTAACAGGTGCTTTCTTTTTATTATTTTATTTTATTTATATTTGAAGGAAAAACATATTTTTGGTATGCAAGGCAAGGCTTATTCTTCTGGAAATTGCTTTGACATTCGGAATTTTGCCTTGGCCACACAGAACTATAAACGCTTTCAAGTATATTGAATGAATCAGATGTTCTTGTGCTCATTGGTTCCATTTTCTACTATATTTATGCAAAATATAGTGAAGGTTGCATTTTTAAACATTTACAAACCATGGACCAGAAGGGATAGAGCCTTGGAAAATTAAAATGTTTAAGTTTTTGGTCATAATACTGTCTTTAATTTGAGTTGGTTATTTTTTTTGAATTAATTCCCCTAAAAATAGGGCTTTTCTCTTTTTCAACTTTTGCATTCTGGAGTTAGTGCCATTCAAGCACATACTTTTGAAACTTTCTGAGTATTCTTTCTATTGTTTGGAGCATTTGAAAGATGAATTCGTGAAATTTTCATCAAATTCTATATAGGAAGCAAGTGTCTTTTATCCCAGAAATTTCCCACATCCTCATGTACTAAATGAATTTATGGTGGCTGCTTGCTGGGTTCCACTGTGATTTGGCCATCAAAAATATTTCCTCGACACACAGAAAGGTTCTTTTCCTTGAGTAAATACATACATTTCGTTAATTCAATGTACTTGTCCAGAAAATGGCTGTCTTTACTTCAAAATCTTATTAAAACAAAGCCAATGTTGTCAAGAAAAACATTAGCCAAAATCTAGTTTGAAAATTCAAAAACAAGGTGCCCATTGGACAGGGACTTAACTTGAAAATTTGTTGCAAGCAATAGTTTTTTTCATAATACAATTTGTCACTGTGACAAGATTCTGTTGCATCAAAAATGTCTCCAGCTCCAGCTTCCATAATTTATTGCTCATATAAGGTACATATGATGACTGAAAAAAAAAACAAAAGCATGAGATCATTTGATCTAAAATAAGGAAATGGACTATAATCACTGCAAGGCAAATGTTCCCCTACACAATAAAAGCACAGGCCAGAGTCATCATAACAATGACCATGCATAAACACTCTTTTTGCTAAATTTCAAACTGAAGTCTCAAAATTCCCAACTTGACCCTGGCTGGATTAAGAATATCTTCAATGTCTTTTTTTCAAGTGACACCATCCTTGCCAGGGCTTTCTGCTCAACTAACTTTCCTCTAAGGTAAATGACTCAGCAATCCTTGATCTTTTTTTTCCTTTCAAGAGAAGCAGGAAATGTTCCAATAGATTAAAGAACCAGGACGTCTGAAGCACCGCGTTTCACTGGATTTCCTATAGTGACGCAATTGTCTGTTTTAGGGGTTATTGAAAAGATCAAGGAAGTCTCAGTCATTTTTACCTTCTGCAAACAAAACTAAGCGAAAAAAATATGTCTCTTTTAGTGGAATATATGAAGTCTTACTGAGAAGATACGACTTCTTTTCTGACTTGAAAAACACAGCAAAACTCAAGAATTACCATATGCTAAATGCTTTGAAGTTTAGCACTTGTTTTGAAAAGGTGAAAGGCTGAGACAATTGTAGATCAAAGGCAAAAGAGTAAAATCAAGAAAATACAATTTGACAAGTAAAACAAACTACTTTCACATCAGGGACAAAAGAGCCACAAAAATAGTATGTAAAAGACTGAATTTGTTACTTTTACTGCTGCTTTTTCTTCAATATTGGGGATGGGTGGATGTATGCAGCATATGTTTAGCATGTTCAGTTTTATTTTATTATTCTTTTCCATCTTTTTTGTGTCTCTTTTGTCCCTGAACTGTAAGCATTTAATTGGGTTCCTTGCCAAGCTGTTTTTTCTGGATTTCAAGTTTTTCAGTCTTTGAATGAATGAAATCAGGGAAAAAAAAGATCCAGAATAAGTTTTAAAATGACTAATAACTAACTAACATGAGAAAAAAAAACAGCTTGACAAGGGAAAACAGACATACATTTTCTTGTGAGTATGTTTCATTCTTGGGATTGGACTTGCAAATTCAGAACTGTGCTTATTCATACTACTGTAGTGTGTTCTTACTTCTTAGAGATCATGTATAAGAGATATAAAAATGCTTGCATTCAATCCAAAAGGTTATATCGCTTTTATGTGCTCTTGATGTGGCCCAGTTGGGGAAAACCCAGAGCTTGGGAAAGACCAGGTCAACTTTTTCCGCTTCCCTTTTTTCATTCAAAAAGAATGAGGATGAAGTTATTTTACATCCATGCATCATAAAATGAAAGGGAATGAATCCAAAAGATGCCCTTCAACCAAAGCGAGGCAACTGCCCTCAGCATCAGTGAGTTCATCAGCTTCACCAAGGTTTAATAATAACCCAAAAAAATTATTTTAGGGGTGACCCATCTTTGTTCTTCTGTCATAACACTGATTGTGTTGGAGACCAGCAAGGAATGATTATGTGTTGACATTGATAGAAATCATTCAAATCCAAATATTGGGTCATAATTGAGGGGGCTGAGGACAAGATTTGAGAAACAGTATATAACTCTTTCATGAATCTGTGTGACTTGAGATTGTTTCTTGTCAAAAATGTATTTTTTTCAGAATGTCTTATTCAACTTACTTATGTCATTAAAACTGTATCACATCAAGGTTCCATCACAAATGATTAATTTCTGACTCATGCTTTTTAACCCTTTGTTAACCCAGGAATAATTTTTCAAACCTTAAAAAATGATTATGTGTATGCATTTTGTTTTTGATCTGTTTGAAAGACACATTCCAATTGACTTCAGGTTTTACAAATTTATTTTTTTGAAACCCCCTTTTATATGAATATAAGTTAAGGAATAGTATTTTCCAATAAATTAGTGTTTTTTAAAATCCTGGAAACTTGCCTGTTGTCTGCAGCTTTTACAATTGTTTCTGCACTTATACTGTATAAAGTTATATTTTCTTTCCTTTCTGTCTGAATCTTGGAAGTGGGGCGGATTTTAAAATGTCACAAGCATCTTTTACAATCTTTTCTTCAAATCGCAGCCACAAAAAACTGAAAATCATTGGCAGAAATGTATAAGAATGAAGGTGACATATAAACTCTGTACAAGATGATTGTCAAAAGATTGAATTACTTGTGAAAAAACTTGAAGGATTTGATGTGTGACATTTTAAACGTTTTCCGCGAATTATGTAACTGTTCTGAGGACTACTTAATTATTTTCAAACCCCGTCTTTTTGGAACATTCTATGTGCAATAGTATCCGAATACAGTACAACAAATTATTAGTCAGAATTAATTCATTTTTCAGGCCCTACAAGTGTTTTGTTTAATCATATGAGTTTTGCTTTAACAGTTTAACACAAGGTATTTGGTTTATTGTCATTATGAATTTTTTTTAGTTCTAAAAGTCATTATAAGGATTACATTTTTGTGATTTTGGTGGAAATGAAATTCCTTGCTGGCTGATTTGGTGTTTTTTATTTATTTCAGTGAAGAAAAAATAAAGCTGCCTTTTTCAGGAATTCAGAATCTTTCAAATGGTTTGTAAGTCAGGTAAGTTCACTACAACTATAGTTCTGCTGAACAACAATAGAATCCGATTGCAAAAAATTATTATAGCTAGAATGATTTCATTTTTTAGGTGCTATACCATTGTGTTGTGTAACCATATCAGTTTTGTTTTAACATATATGTATGGTTTATTGTCATGATGATTTTTTTATTTGTAAAAGTTGCTTTAAAATTAGATTAATGTGATTTTGGTGGATATGAAATTCCTTGTTGTTATTTTTCATATTTCAGGGAAGCAACAATCTGCCTTTTTCAGGAATTCAGAATCTTTCAATAAATGGTGTGTAAATCATGCAAGTTTACTAAAGCTATAGTTCTGCTGAACAACAATAGAATCCGATTACAACAAATTATTAGTGAGAATGAATTCGTTTTTTAGGTCCTACCAGTGTGTTGTATATAATCATATGAGTTTTGTTTTAACATATATGTATGGTTTTTGTCATGATGAACATTTCCTTTTTGTAGAAGTCGCTTTGGGATTAGATTTATGTGATTTTGGTGTATATGAAATTCCTTGTTGGCTGCTTTAGTTTTTTATATATATTTCATTGAAGCAACAATCTGCCTTTTTCTGGAAATCCAGAATCTTTCAAGTATTCTGTATAAGTTGTGTAAGTACACTAAAACTAGGGTTATACTCTGCTGAACAACTAGACTAGAGCTTATTTTGCTTGATGGAATTAATAGAAGGAATATAAGGAAGTGGCCGAAATGAATGCTGAAGGTCTTGCTCAGAGAAGAAAAAATCCATGCTTTAATCCAGCAACCAAAACAAGCTCCAGTCACAGGCTCAAATTTCTGCATTTATATATAGTCGAGAAAGATGGCGTTTTAAAAACAAAAAAAGGAGAACAAGAATATTTAGAATGCAGAAGTTACAGAGGCCTCTCTTTTTTTTTTTTTCTAGACGGCGTGTGGCACGGGTTGGAAAGAGCCAATTGGTAGGGCTTCGGGCCACTTGGCCGGCGACGGCGTCGCGACGGCGTCCGGATCAACGGCGGCACCGAGGCGCCCTTTCAAGGACGCTGCATCCTGCAGGCGCATGTATTGCTGGAACTTTTTCAGCTTGTGGTGAATTTGCAGAGCCCTGGAAATCTTGGGCGGGATGGCAACCTTGATCTCGAGAGCGTATCGGAGAGCGTCTTTCTCGCGTTTCAGCCCGATGTTCGCGTCGCTCGTATCTCTGTGGCAAAACCAACGTTTTTTTTCTTTCTTTTTCCCTCTTTTTAAGCAAAAAAAAAATTGTGTGTGTGGCTTTATTCGTTTTTTTTTCAGGTGTGGAAGAATCCTTGGAATTTTCTGAGCGGAGAAAACCTCTGAGACTACGCGGATCATCTTCAAGAATTTCCTCGTCACTGCGATTTTTTTTATTGGAGTGACATATTTGTCTGAAACTTATATATGTCGGAATGGTTTTAAAATGAAATAGCCACCAGGACTTGGAAAAGCTTAGTTACCACGACAAAAAATGTTTTGAAAAAATGCAAATGACTTTGGGCAGGGACCTGGATTTTTTTTCGCAAGAAAACATTTTTAATACTGATATTTTTTTTTATAAAATTATACTGCAGTTATGATGTTTTGCTTCGAAATATGCCTTTTTCTCTTTTTGCGGTAATTTGAATGCAGTAAAACCTTGCTATTGTAAAACCTTAATGCTGACCATAAAAAAAATTATCTTTCAAAAAATAAAGAAATTGAAATTACATCCTGGGCAGGTACCCGAAAATTAATGTGTTGCAAGTAATACTTTGAAATAAAGAATATTTTTGTAACAAGATTTTTCTGTATCTGAAAGAGATTTTCATCATCCTATTTTGGAGACAATTTCTGCAGCACTTGGAATTTTTGTACCACATTCGGAACATGAGTTACGATTTAAAATCAAAATGAAACGGTGTTATACATGAACGCTGTGATTTTTACTCTTATAATTATTAATGATTATTACTTTTTATGAAAAAAGGTGATGTCGTGGTAGCTCAGAAAAATCCAAGTCCCATGCAACATTTCATAAATTGTATGATGCTACACTGCCTCAAGTTTTAAAAATTATATGTTTGGGATTTTTGGGCCAGTTTTTCTCGTCTCTGTGACCCCCAACATTACAAAAAAATTCGCGGCTAATTCACTCAATCAATCAATCAACAAATTCCAGTTTTTCCCACAAAAACTTTATTTGAAACGACAGGAATTTGAAGAGTGGGTACCCATGGAATATCCAAAAAGAAGGTTAGCGCTTGAGCATCATAACCAGCGGTGTATTAATTATAATTTCAGCAAGAAATGATCACTTCTATAATTTTAAACTTCTTTCTTTTTTTATCTAGAATTAAAATGACGGTTGGTTAGGAAAGATAGGGGATTATGAAAATTTTATTTCAGTTACGATGTTTTAGTTATCCCTTCGAAATGCATTTTGACACTATTGAAATTGTAATCCTATTCTAAACGCTTTTGAACATGTCAAAAAAATAATCCATTTTCAAAAGCTGATTATACTGTATACAGAAAACCTATAGAATAGACGCAAAACTTTCAGTAGAACCTGAAGATGAGAACATTTGAAAAATGAGGATGATGAACACATCCAATGTGATTCTGTTTCTCACAATGAGTGATAGGCATCAATTTAAATTTTTCTAAAAAAAATTTTTATGCTTTTCAACACCGTAACAATGAATTTTCGGAAAATATCCTGAGAAAAAATGATAATTTCGTTAAGGGCTGTAGATGCATTATGTTCAAGTAAATTCTCTAAAACTGTGGAAAGAGGCGACACCTGTCTGAAATGTATTTCAAGGAAATCTGCTCAGAATTCTCAGGAAAGCTTTACAAAGTTTGGCCCTAGTTTCAAGGAATTATTTTGCTTTATGCTTGTGAAGAATAACTCAAAAACTATATTATCGAATTTTAATGAGGCGACATCTACCCTTGAATAACTTTTCAAAGTAGCTTCCTGGACTTTTAGATGAAGAAGTTTCACATGAGTATGTAGAGGTCAGGTACATTTTAAACAACAACGAATGAAAAGAGACGAGTGAAATATGTGCAGGGTTTTAATTTTATTTTTTTTTTATTTTCGTGGTCTACCTCCTGCGTCGCTTGGGAGACTTGGACTTCTTGGTAGAGGCTTCCTCACTGGTGGTAGATGTCGCTGCCGTCGTCGTCGTGCTCGCCGGCGTCGTCGTGGTCGTTGCCACAGTCGGGGGTGGGCAAGTGAACCGACCCTTTTTCCGGCCCTCGCTGGACCCAGACTCGTCTTCGTCGTCATCGTCACCTTCGACTTCACTGTCGAGGCCCTCGGCCCGGAAAATGGGTTGCTGATCCGACGGCCCTTGTTGTTGTTGCACCGTGTCGTGTTCTTCGCCCGGGGACCCGATGTCTGCCAATTCCGGATGCACGTTGGATTCTTGCTGTTCTTCTCCAGCATCTGCTGCAGGTTCTGATGAATAAATTAATACAAATTTGAGGGGGGAAAAAAGCTGCATTTTCAGTACTGCATCATTTTAGACTATTTTGTTTTGTTATAATACATAATTTTTTTAGATTTGCAAAAGAATGATGAATGTAGAGAAACTCACAAAAAATAGGGGTATAATTCTTCATTCACCTTTGAAAAATTAGGACATATACCAATTTTAAGAATGAGTTCACGTTTTCAAATTTTGCATGTCATCAGAAATTATAGCTGCTTTTCTTCGAAGCAAGAAGAATTTCATTTTTCTTCGGGAGTCGAGACAGCAAGCTCTAAAATCTGCGATAGTTCGAAATATTTAAGAAAGTCATCTTCTTTTTTTTTAACGCAAAGAATTTCAGAGGGGAACCCTCTCTATAGCCAACAATTTGGAATGATTCAGATGTAACGATAATGGTCGTCCTCCATCATGAAATGCGTTCATGTTTTCATTTATTTTTTTGCAATCGAACGCTAAAATAGCATTCCTTTGAAACAGGACTTGAGAAAAATTGATGTTGAATTAAAACGCTCAAAATCAGCAGTAAAATTCAGATTTTTTCGGAAAGTTCTATTTTCATATTTGAAAAAGCATATGCTGTAACATAATTTTTTTGGTGACACATTACAAAGTATACTGCAGCAAGAAATCTAGTGATTTTTTTAAACCTTCAGGCATCAGCTCTTGAGCAAGATTGGCTGACTTTTCAATTTGCCTCATTTGAGAAATTGTTGGAAGTTATCTCAAATTGTTTTTGTTTACATTAGGAAATTTATAAAAAAAAATCTCATGATTTTTTTCTGACTTTCAGGCAGCATCAGCGCTTCACCAGCACCCTTTCAAGAGTGGCTGGTGTTATGCTGGTTCCATTGGATCCCTGACAAAGGAAGTGAATTTTGCAGCCATCAGGGTGCAAGTCTTATTGACAAACTCTTTTTCAGAGGAGTGCCTTCTTGTTGCCCAGATTATCATTAGAATGTTAAAGAAATGGCTGAATGATTTGGTGGCGATTATTGAATGGTTTCAGAATTGGACGGTTATTGCTCAGAGAATTGATTGATTTAATATTACTGTTAAAGGTCCTTTAACGCTACAGCTTCCCACTTCTCCTCTCAAAGAGGAAGGAGGGTTTTTATACCCAGGTGCTTGCACTGGCTCATGATTGGCCAATTTTAGTGCAATCCAAGAATTGATGAGCACTTCTTGGCCTTGGGTGAGGCCCATATGGAGTGATGTATACCTGGGGTCATTTTCAGAATGGGTGTGCAATGGGTTTCTGAATGCATTGTACAACAGTAATTCAGAGGGTGGGTGGGGGTGGTTGGGCACATACGCTGGGAAACAGAGGTTGTTGGCAATGCATGCTGACATGCATTTCAGAATGTCCCAGGGAACAACTGCTCCCCCAGCCATTTGACAGTGACCAAATGGCCATTATAGCCCAACATTTGGGTCAAAACGGCTTGGCAATGGAGTTGCAATGCAGGTTGAAATGGCCAAATTATTTGCTGGGCAGTGAGTCTCACCAAACAGGATTTTGGCAAGGCTCACCGGCCTTGATATAATTAAAGTTGTCTGTGATGTTTGTGGCTGGATGCAGCTGTTGTGCTGAATTTGGTATTTGACAGCTGATTCTTGGAATTTTGTAACATAAAACATTTAAATAGAAGTTTTCTAAATAAAAATTGTTTACAGTATGCAATTTTTAAAGAAATCTTGATAGGTTCTTTCTGACCTTCAGGCATCAGTGCTTGACCATCAGCAGCATCCTCTCCAGTGGAAACAGCACCACCACCAGCAGCAGCTTCTCCTGACCCAACTGCAACCTCTTCCTCAGCAGCACCAGCAGCCTGGGCATCGGCGGGTTCCTCCACTGGCACAGCACCCTGGTCCTCAGCAGCAGCTGGAGCAGCAATGGGTTCCGTGTCCAGGGCCTCGGGCATCAGCTGTTCACCAGCACCACCAACTGCTGGAGTCACACCAGCACCCTCGTTTTCAGTTTGCCCCTCAGCAGGCGCTTTTTCCAATCGCACCTCTGCTTTTATTCCTGTCCCTGATGGTGATCAATAATTCCCAGCTGCTTTGCTGTTATCTAATTAGCTCTGCTGATTTTTCTCA
>CAJPEX010002733.1:0-35896 GCA_905338405.1 Notodromas monacha
TGTAAAGCAGTGAATAATCTCTGCTCATCATATGAAAGAAATGTTTGCCAAAATTCGAATACAATGTACAGTATGCCCCAGGTAGAGGAAAAAAAGGATGCGCATATAATTGCAGTAGCTGTTGACGAGTTTATTCATACTGAGAAGTCCACCATCTTCTGCCGTCTAAATACAGCATATATTGCATTTTGTACATATATTACGCGTGAATACTGATGATTGACAGCAATGTTCCGGCAACAGATATTATTTCCACAACCACAGCTGGATATCCTTCCACATCAACAACTTCATTCAACTTCTGATGACTGGGTCAGGATAATTTCTGCCCGCAGTGCGGACTTGAACTCATGCAAACTGATCTCTGTGCTCTTGGTGAGGTGACCGGTATATCCTACGGAACCCCCTGCAATTAAGAGTGTTAAATGGGGACTTAATTGGATATCTGTTAATGCCCTTTAGATTCCCTCTAACATGATTTACTAGCCGGCAATACCCTCAATTATCGGGTGTCCGAATTACGTGTGATGTAACGAGAGTAAACCTGACAGCGATCCCTGGTCATGAACTCGGCAAGGATGCGATCAGTGGAAGCCGCTCTGACAGGAGTAGCAGGTGCTGTTCCAAAATGCGGCCAACCGCCGCGGTTATACCATCATGCAGCAGTAGCACCGCCATTACTCATGTGAAGAAGTGCAGGTTAGTTTTTTGTTGTGTGATTTGCCCAAAAATTAATTTTGCTCAAGATCTGCACCCAAATTTCCGTTGGCTGAAACCAGATATGAAAAATATTTAAAATAATTTAATGTATAAATAAATAAAAAGTATTTTGACAGGATTAGTGCCAAACATAATTTCCTGTCCATTAATTTTTTACTTGCAAGGACTCACTTATGGCTAGCACCTCTGGTTTCATGATTTCTTTTTTGCTTCAAGAAATATATGCCTGCAAACAATGCACACCCCCATTTTCTGCTTCGATTTTTCAGAAAAAACACGCAGATGATGCTTGCATAAATGGTGTATGTTACTCTGTGAAGTAAATATAAAAACTATGGTCCATCATGCTCAATTGAAGAGAATAGGGTACTTCTATACATGAAAATGCATGAATCCAAATACAATAGGTTGCTTGGATGACTGCAGGTGTTCACAATTTATTTTAAGGCTTGTGAAACTGGGACAAAAATCAGCTTACAATCATTTAAATAGAGAACATCGCTCATTCCATCCAATTTTTTCTATTGCCTTTGGTATAGTCAAAACAATGTCACCAGAACTTGAATTCAAACACAAAACTTGAAATTCATTCCAGGACAAAAACGGTTGCTGAAATACATAGATTTTTAGTACGTCATCTGCAATTACACTATTTCAAATTCAGTATGTCAGTATTTCAAAATAGTTCAAGTTGTTATCTTCCTGTCCACGTGGGTATAGTCACTATTTTGACCAATGCAGTCAAAATGTCATTCAACTTTTCGAAGTAATCTGAGATAATCTGGAATGAAAATGGGATTCGTTTAAATTTCTTGCCTTCGGTTTTTTCCTGAAGAATACATGATTCACTTGGAAATATGAAAAATATCCGTTTCCGCCAATTAACTGAACATTCATGTTCAAATTTTACGATTCAAGAAGATTTGACTTGAACTTTTGACAACATTGTCCTGTTATGAAAAATTTCAAGGATCTTTTGCTGTAATGAAAAAATTTCCTGCATATCTTTCTTAGCCACGCAAAAATCAATTTCGTTATTCCTTATGCGTACTGCACGAACGGCGAGCTGAATTTTTCAAAATGCATTTTATATGAGACTCTACAAGAGTACTTTAGACTGAAGAATATCAATTGGCTTTCGTCTCGGATAAAAACAGGGTTCAAAAGATTAACGGATACTTTTTCTTCATTTGAGCACGGTAAAATGGGGCTCGTCTCCCGTGATGCAATGAGGAGCACAACCAGGAAGGGTAACGAACCAGGTCGCAGGTCTTTTGCATTTCCTTCTGGGGACTCTAATTTTATTCACAGCTTTGCGCAACTGCTCTCATAAGAATAGCGAGAAAAAAATGAATTTGCGAATACCTGTTCGGTGGAATAATGAATAAAACGTAACCCGATCTGACATCCGCGAGTCACCCTAGCGTCATCAGAACTGACATAATATATGACAATAAAAAAAACACACGCACACAGATGCTCATATATTTCTGAAGAAAAAAAACACCAGAGAAAACTAACGGCAACTTCATTGATTCACGAAGAACAAAAACAGGGCGTGTTATTTCGCCCCGCGTGCGAAAATGATTGGGTTAGGACCCGTCCAAAAGCTGATTTACGCCATGGATAATCACGGCGGGGGTTTTCTTCAAAACCACACTTTCTTCATTCCTTTTTTCATGTCCGTGTAAATTTACGAGATCGAATATAAGCTTGGTACTGTAAAATAAAGGCTCACTCACTCATTACCCGACATCGACATCGAACGGCCCTTTTAAAAAATTAGAAACGAGAAAATCAATGCGTTGCCCAGAGCAAAATGCAATTTAGATTGACAACAACAACAACAAACGCTTTATTTCTAACTTCAGTCCTCGGAAGACTTGCTACGACTTGCTACAATTATATAAGTGACCTTTGACCTTGGTCGTGAAAAAATACTGTAGTGATGAACTTCATTTGTTCGGAACTAATTTGGTTCTCTTGATTTGTGTAATTATAAGATAATTTTAAATTGACCTTTATTTTTAGTACTGTATTTATTACTGTAAACAACTCAATTTCTTCTACAAATATGAAATTTTAGAAAAATCAAACATAAAAATGTTTCCAGAAACGTTGGGAAAATGTCCATAAGCCAAGTTATTGTCCGGATGTTCGGTAAGATTTTTTTAAAACTTCAAGTGACCCCAAGTTGAATCGTCCGTATGTTTGGTTGTCTGCATTTTGAGTTTTCACAGTACATTTTCATTCATTATTTCCTCAAAATGGTGAGAATGTTTCACTGAATTTATGCAAGAGATCGGGGGGTGGAACCCGTTTCTGGTGGATATTGGCGCATGTCCTTCAGAATGTACGGTACAATGATTCCTACTTTTAAATAGCCTTGAAATATGACATGAAATTTCAAGGAAGAATGAACCACTTTGTTTTAAAATTACCCCAGACCTCAAACCCTGGATCTCATTAGCATTCCACGGGAGATGAGGAAGACAAGTGTGGCTTGCGTATGCCCAAGTGCGTGCAAAATCCGACTGACGCAGATAAGACATGGATCAACCTACTGGTTAAACATCCACCAGCCATGCAATTATCCACGAAATCGCAAGCCTCCATGTAACTCGGGAGAACAAATACGGAACCCAATCATCTGCTCCATCCTCTCTCGAATTTATTTATTTAGGCCGCTTTTAAATCTTCCTCGTCTTTATACTTTCTTCCAAGAAAAAAAAACGGCAGTCCCGTATTTCATCCGAAATTGGCAAGCGAGGGCGAAAAAGGCTGGTTCAAGCCAACAGGAATTCGGAGAACTCGCGCAGCATTCCTGCAGCACACGCGCGGTTTTTTTTTTTTTGTGAAAGGAACCGCTTTGTGAAGGTTCCACTTGCACTGGGGCGATGATTTGCACACACACACAAGTAGAAAAACGAGAAAGAGAGGACGAACAAAAATAAAAGGACATTGCCTGGATAACAAAAATAAAAGGGACATTGCCTGGATGAATGATCTTGGCCCACCCTCGTCGGGCTTGTGGAAAAAGGAAAGCTCTTGTTGTCAACGATTGACTTCAAAAGGGCCGATTTGTGTCGGCTGCTTGGCAGCAGAAAGGACTTATTAAAGGCTTTCTTGTGTATGCGGGATTTTGCTGCACGTGTGACACAGACGCAGGATGAATTTTGAGAACACAGGCGTCAATTTTATTTCTGCAGTTCGTATTTTGCGGGTGACCGGAAAAGCTGCTTTTTTATTTTATTTCAGTAGTGGACTTTATTTAATTCACACTTTATTTAATTTATTTAATTGCCTTATCCTTGTATAGACGAAAGCCGCGTGCGTAACCGGGATTCAAAACAGGAATTTCAAGAGAAAAAATTATTAGAAAATGGAAAAAAATATGTGAAAAATGGCATGAGCAGTGGCCAATACGCAGATAAATCTCGGGAATGGTATAAAAAAATTAATAAGGCGGAGAGAGTGAGAGTGATTTACAGGCACTGATGAATTAATTATAGAAGTTCAATTGTTCTGGGTATATAGTGGGAAAGAAAGTAGTTCAGAGAATAATATTTATTTATTCCCATATTCCTCAATATTTTTGATAATGGGACGCATGCTCGTACTTCTTGTGTCGTTTGTTTACTCTGAATGTCGAATTTGATCGCAATCATTTGGGAATTTTAGAGAAAAAAAATTAACTCAAGTTATCTTGCAAAAAAAAGCATGCGTTCCATTTTTGATCTTATTCTCACGCCATGATTATCGCAATTGCACATATAAGAAGACGGTTCGAGAAAATGCGCTGGAAACCCATGTCCTGTCGATATTTGCAATTTTGAGAGCAACACCAGCCTCAACTATGCGGGTTATCATTGATATGATCAAAATTATGACGAACAGCAGCTGTATTGGAATACAAATTTTCTTGGCGGAATTCCAAGCACAATCAAGTGTTATGTTACAACCGTTTCATTTTATCCATTCTTAGCCTGAACAAAATAAGTAATTTCTCGGTAAAGTTGCCAATTTCAGTTTTTGCAGACTTTCATTGTATGGTGCAGGACGCGCTTTTCCTCAAACATTTTACTCGTCGTGGATTTGTGTGCAACTTTTTAAGACAAACTTGAAAAAATGTGTCGTGGCAGACAAGAAAAAAAAACAAAGAAAGGAATGCGCATGTTCACGTGGTTTTTATTCATCCTTCATATATTGAAATTTGACATAGACAAAATTAAATAAAAAATTTATTAAGCCGAAATTTATCACGTTGAGTTCTACTTCTGAGGGGAAAAACATACCTAAAAATTCTGCTGAAAAGCAATAAACAAAAACACAAGGAAAGGCACGTATAATACACCATACTGTTCATGTCAACCCTTTTTCTTTAATTTTTTGTTATTCAATCGTTTGGGTCTTGGAAATTTGAATTTGAAAAGCAGAGTCAAAATAAAATCGGGCTTATTAGCGGAAATGTACTCGAGGTAAGTTCAATTTCGGACAAAGAAGCAAATGAGAAGAAAACATCGTCCTGAAAGATAATAAACAAAGCATCTAAGAATAAGGAAAATGACTCAGTCACCTTTCTGTTCATCATGTAAAATGTTCTTTACTTTTTTTTGCATTCAATCTTTTGAATTACGGAAATTGAAAATTAGAAAAGAGAAAAAAGAAAATGCAAATTGACGGAAATGTCCTCATTAATTAAGTTCCTCTTCTGACAACAAAAAGTTAAAAAAAAAAAAAAACGCCCGTCGTCCTGATTTGAAGAAGACAATCAGCAAAGCATCGAGGAAAATAATTTGGCTCAGACACTGCTCTGTCCATATATATATATATATATGTCGATCTCCCCCCCCCCCTTGAAAACATTTTCTATTCAATCCTTCGGATACACGTTGGAATTCGACTTGAGCGGGGGAGAAAAGCCAAGTTTGCTCCTCAAAACTGGCCACATACAAGTCCTTCTCTCATCATCATCGCGGGCGTGGGAAAAACAGGGCGGGGTGATGAGGCCTTTATTTTTTATTTTTTGCCGGGATTCCGGGCATATTTCCTCTTGCATCCTCCCCCAGGGTGTCAGGCCCGTTCCGCAGAGTGGGACCACCGGCTGGCTGGCTGTCGGCGGCGGAAGAAGAGAGGCGAAAACCCCGCGGAAATCGTCGCCTAATTTCTGCACCCGCGGGGAACCCACCGTCCACCACACACATGCACCCCTCACAGCACCCACAAAGTATTCTCCGACCATGATAAAGGCAAGGTTGAAAGAGAGAAGTAAGAAAATAAAGAGAAAAAGGCGGGTCACCGTCATCGAGTGTGATGCTGTTATTATTGTTGCATCATTTGACTGACTCGGGTTTCCAATAAGGTCAGCGAGGCATATGCTTTTTTTTTTTCTCTTCTGTTTTTTTTCTGGGTGCAAGATTTCAATCCGGAATGGCGAAGAAATTTAGTTTACGAGCATTGAATGAGGTAGTTCTGACTCGGTTAATGGACTTTATCATATCCAATCATAAGTCCAGTAATGAAGTACAGTCCTGCAATAAGCTTTTTATAAACGAAATATTAATGCATCCCTATTACCCATATCCCACCAAGAAGTAATGTACCTAGATTGAACTGAAGGGATATGTGGAATTTTTAATCAATATCCGAGGTAATTTGTCATTTTTACGCAAAATTATTAAATAAATATGCGGTAAACTTTTGATTTCGTGCCACCATCGCCAATCCTTCGCTGTACGAGCTTTGTTTTGTATATGCCTGTGGTTCTTACACTCGTTTAAAAAAACATGAGCAAATTTTAGGTTTATACTAAAATTGTCAATAATCGAAGCGTAATAATGAAACACTCAAAGGCTATAAAAATACTCACGCAGACTTTTATTTAAATTCACAAAATACCAAGAGCCAAAACTAAGTATTAGACTATCCTCAGTTAGAGACGAGTTGCAAAACTCCTATTTTCAAAAGTTTGATGTTAAGTTTTTTAATGAGGAATTTGGGGGAAAAACGAAAGGGCCCCGGAGCCTCAATATAAATCCAGCAATACTTATACAGTAAGAAGTTCTGCCATTATGAACAAAAATTACCAGGTAAGAAAGTCTTCAGTATACACAACCTATTCGTCCCATGGCATAACTCGAGCTTTAAAAATGACAGTTTGCGGGATGAATGAGTAATTCCGCACACACAGCAGAAAAAATGCAAATTCGACGTGTAATATCTAAAAAAAATAAAAGAGGATTCCACTGAAACTGAAAATCACTTATGTGTACCATGGTTCTTCCAGCAACTTCCTGAACTGCCTGAGAAGAGATCCATTTGAACTCCTGTACGTTCGCTCATCTTCTAGTACAGTATATAGAACAAGAGACCCAGAAAAGTAATGAAGCCACAGTGAGAATGAAAGTCCAGTCCACCGGGCTATGAGGCAATTAAAATTTAATTGAGAACACAAGTTTTTTTTTGTTTAATTTCACATACGGTACAATTTTTTTCCTTATTTTCCCCGTCGTGGTGCCGTATTGTTGCGGACCAAAGGGAAAGCCGATATCATGCTTTACCTTTTGCAACCCACCAGCAAGCGGCTTTTGTGTTACATTCAATTTTTATGGTCGCTGCCTGTTGTGGGAGGGGGGGAGGAGGAAAACGTTTTGTTATCGAGTTTTTTTTTTCTTCTGCACAATTCTTTTTTGTTTCCTCGGGTCCCAATTTTCCTTTTTGCGTTCGAGAGCCTCGATATCGATTAGCTCTACCTAGATTGCAGTACCTGCGTTTATCGAACTGACATGATGTGCGGCTTTCTGTTTTTATATCAATCTTGTAAAATAAATTTTCTTTAAATTCATATTTTTGCTTCAAGCGTTTTGCTCATATTTCGCAGAATTGAGACCCCCTGGATTCAGCGGTGGTTTTCTTTTATTTGAAACTGAAAATCTTCGTCAAGCTCCGCAAGGAATACATTCAATGCTTCCCATTTTTCAGAAGCTGAATTCGCTGTCCTCACTGGAAAACCACTGCCAAGAATTCCTGTCTTCGAGTTGTACCGATTTCTAATTTTTTAAGGCTCTGACTTTGCCTTAACGAGAGGTTTCGTGGCTCGGGACAGAAAATGTGAATTTTTTAGCTCCAGAATTTACTGACTCTTTTCTAAAGTCAAGAAAAAGAGGCGAACTTGTGTCAGGTACGGTAGTTAACCAACTCAAAGTCTTGGACACAACAAACTGTATAATGTGCAGTTTGACAAATTTAATATTGCCTTGTTTTGCATGGCTTTGTGGGAAGCTTGTTTTCTTTTCAAAGGTGATACTTTCTTCACACGAAAGGATGCTTACATTTTCAAAGGATATTGCCAAAAACCCTGCATTTTGAATAGCATGACGGAAAATACCTTTTGAAAAGATCGTTCATGCATTTGATTCCATCCTTCCCAGTTAAAAGCAGAAACAGCTTTTTGTCCCTCTCGTATATGCGATGACTTCAGAAAAGCCTCAATGAATTCTAGTGGTAGAAAATCCACCGTTTCTCTATCGAAAAGCAAGTCAGAGCCTACAAAATTAGACATCGATTCAACTCGAAGATAAAAAAAATTCCTGCCGGTGATTTTCCACTGAGACGACGAATTAAGCTTCTGAATAAGTATAGAGAAACTCGCTAAAATTTTGAATGCATCGCTTGTGGATCTTGATGCAAGAGAAAGAAAGTTCAAAACGCAAACATTCAATTTCACTCTCCTTATTGATTTTCATTTCTGCAAAAAGATCCAATTACTTCTGAAACGAATATTCAAACCTCCTTATGTTGTATATAAAAATATCCCAAGCTCTTATTTTTATTTTTTTTTTCATCCAGGAATAAATTATCCAGCAGTTGTGGGGAAAATAAAGCAGAACAGACCACGATTACGCAGCCTTTCTCAACCAGCTCATGACCCAAAGCATCGATTTTCTGATCATGATTAGGCAGAAATTGCGTGGGAAAATGATACCGGACATACATTAAAGCAGCATCGAGAAAAAACCACATCAATGGTCTTTCGCAAGGCTTTGAAAAGAAACCACAACCAAAAAAAAAAACAAATGGAATTTTCTTTTAAAAAGCGCATTTTCCTCAGATGACGATGATTATATTTCTTCTATCCAATCTTCCGAAGCTATTCAAGAGTTTAATTGTCCAATGAAAATATTTCCTGAAATAGTCTTCCTTTTTTGTTTCTTCAAAGACCTTCAAAAATTTTGTGGTGTACGCATCGGAACGCGTTTGTTTATGAGGTGATAATTTAAATTCATGTCGAAACTCGCCTGCTGAATATATATCTTCAAGTTTCCTAGAAATATAACCACTTACACACTTTGCGGTATGAAAATAAGGAGTAGATAAATAGGTGGAGCTATATTTCCAAGGTGCCATATCCAATCGATTTAAAACGTCGTGAAATGTGGCACTCAGAGAAGAGAGGCTCTAAAAAAAAAGGTCACACATAGATAAATTTAAATTTTTAAAGAATGCGATTGGACATATGGAAACCCGAAAAATTCCGAAGCAGCACCCGGCGCAGTCTCATCATGGAAGACAAGGGTTCTCTCGGAATCCCAATTATTACGAATACTTGTATAAACTACCGAAACCAAAATGCTCCTCAGTAAATCGCGACGCGTGCAAATCATTCCGCGTCGCATTTTGTTATCACCTAAATTGAAAAGAAAAA
This sequence comes from Notodromas monacha, assembly GCA_905338405.1. Taxonomy (NCBI): domain Eukaryota; kingdom Metazoa; phylum Arthropoda; class Ostracoda; order Podocopida; family Cyprididae; genus Notodromas; species Notodromas monacha. The sequence goes on from CAJPEX010002733.1 coordinate 9,425, forward strand.
AATAGTTGGACGAAAGAAGAAAACGTTTTTTTGGAAAGTATATACAGCAAATGGATGATGTTCAGCGTCTGTGGGAATCGAAGGATGCTCACTCTCGCATGGAAACACCACGTTAGCGCCTTCCGAATCCTTTTTATTGCTCTCAAAAATAAAACCGAATGTTTCACGCTAATTATATTACACGCGAAAGCAAGGGTTCTGTTAACAAGTTTTTCCCAGCTGGAAATTTCAAGCTCTTTACCGAAATTTCGCTGGAAATAACAATGAAAAGGCCATTCAGGCTCAAGGTCTTTGGAATTTATTGAAATTTTCTTTGGTATACAGTATAATGAATTGAGGTCTCAATTTTGATCCCCTTTGTTTCATTTTTATCACGTGCACTACAGCAAATGATTTTCATGTTGTGCATGGAATTCATGGGTAAAAGAAAAATACACCGAAGTCAACACGACCTTTACGAAATTATGGATTAAGATTCTCGGCGACTCCTTCCTTATTGGAAACAAATTGTAAATCAAGTCCACCTGCTAACGCACAAAATTCACTCGTAACTGCATTTTCTCGATTTTTAGAAATGATACCAACGAACATTTATCTGACAAGTAAGCCCATTCAAGATAATTTCTTTGAGTCCTTACAGGTCAGGTAAGAAACTATAAATAATAATACACTACCATAAAAAGCAGCAGTGTCCATTTATGTGAATAAAATGAGGCACCATTAGATAATATTATGCATTTTAATATTTCCGCATTCGACACTTCAGATCATAACTGAAACTAATTCACAATGAAGGAAGATGCTCAATGAATAAATGTGCTACTGTATGTTTTACTGTATATTTGAAATGTGTGCTCATTTTTAAAGCGCATCATGATCCGGCAATTTGCATGCGAATCTAAGACGCCAGCAGCAACCGAAAAAGACGCCAAAACTTTTCATAAAAAAAACGGAAAACATTACGTTTATATTATTCAGTACAGTGCATCTGATGTAAATCGCTTGAATGTACCTTTCTAGGGTGCTGAAATCCGAATTTGCGTTGGTAGAAAATAAAATACTGTACTGCATTTACTCAAATGTAAGGAAAATATTTTTACAAAAATAGTCGCTACGGTGTGGCCTTCAATCAAAATATTTATGCATCGGTCCCACTGACGAAGAATACGATTTAAATGCTAAGTAAATTAATGTCTCATGCGTGATATTAATATGATTTTCAAGCTTGAGCGATCAGGTCTTGAAGTTTATCATATTTAAAAAAATATGGCGCCATTTTTGAATTGCTAACCTGTTCTTTTATTCTGAATCCAGGTAAGTTTTTTTTTTGACGCAAGACATATTAATGACAATTTTAGAGACCAAATGCCTTTCCTTTTTCTGCATTCGTATTCAAACCACGATTATTCATCCGATATTTTCTTGGAGCATGTGCAGTTTTCCCCTGAGGCTCAAAACGCGGGTTCGTGCTCTGCCAATAATCGGCACGTGTCTTAAATATATTCACGAAACAAGGAAGTGCAGGAAATAATGAAGCAGCCCATGGGAATCGGGTGCGAAAAGAAATGGCAACAAAGCGTGGCGATTCGGATTGCACGGGTTCTTCGCGCTGATCAGCTTCGAATGATCTGCAATGTACATGTACGTGTAGTTTACTTACCTTCCAGTACGCCGTCACGAGTAATCAAATCTCATCATAGCGGTTCACTGCACGTCTGCATTTTGCACTAGTCCTACTTTTTTCGCACGAAAACGGCGCCTTTGATTGTCACGCAATTGATTCAGTCGTGTCTGGAAGGACGTGCCTATATACGACACCAGCATCAATTCCTTTCAACTCATTTTCTACCCTAAAAGATCATTTTCCTCTATATACACCGGAAACGAGCGGCACAAGAACAGAAAATTCGATATACACACTAAATTTTCAAGCATTTGTTCAATTTGAATTCATAAAGCAGACGAAATTGAAATTTTTTTTTGCGCACCCGCGAAATTTTTCAGCTTCGGTGGATCCAATAAATCCCTCCTACTTTTATTTTTTTTCAACCACGAATCTCGTACTTGTCTTCCTGTTGGAAACGAGTGTCAGAAACCTGAAGATGATGAGGTAAACGCGATTTTTCATGCATTTTTTGCAATGAAAATACATTATTGGCAGAGAAAGTTTTTGCTACGCGCGAAAGCAACATCTGTCTTCTTCGAAAACGCCATCCTGGATAAGTGGTTTACTTTATCTTCAGAGCGATTTTCGGAAAACCGAAATAAGTACAGTCGTAAGTCATGCATTTGTAGACTACGAATTTATTTCGCAGACGAGATTAATTCATTTGGCGCACAAGCGCCTACAATTCAGAAACAATTCCTCAATAACAGTTGAAGTTCTAGAAAATTTCCAAGATGAAGTACGATCTGTATTGAAGAAATGGATAACCGACGAAGAGAACAAATGTGTATAAATCTGAAGGCGATTTAATGTTTTCACATTCAGTGAAAATGTCTCATGTGCTAGAAAAAAAGGAATTATACAACTTGCTGCTGACGAACTCATTTGAATATTTATTTTCATCAGACGTGACTATGAAGACCTTCGTGGAAGAGTACTTACTGAAACAGAAGAAGGAATTCATTTTATTGTAATCCCCTGTGTCACAGCTCGTTGTAAGGGCTGTTTTTTATAATCAGATTATATATTCAAAACGTGCATTAGGAATTAAATTGCTCTTGACCGTTATTCACGAGAGAACAGAACAATTGGAATATGAATCCAGTCTTTCAGAGGATTAAAATAAGTATGGATGAATATGCAGTTTTTTAATCGCTCAAAGACAAAGAGAACGTCTGGGCTGATTTTCGAAAGAAGTCTAAGAATTCATCCTTGAGCTTATTCGGTGATTATGTACTGCATTATTTTTCCAGAAACTTGGTAATATCTGAAATGTGATATTGTAGTTTGCCACACGAGCGTCCGTTGAACTTCGACAAGTATTCTACGTTATGGGAGGTTCGGAAAATCTCATCCGGTTGAACCCGTTTTCATTTCATTTTCTTCAATTTTCCATTTTTCGTGGTGAAAATTTTCGTCACCATTAAAATCTTTTCTCCGACGTGAGAATTTCACGGCACTTATCGGGGAACGTTTTCCTGTTCAGGGCCCGCTGAGCAACGGGGTCAACTGTCGTGCAAATATTTCTTACCCCTCATAAATCTGTGTCTTGACAACGGAAATATTTGAAAAAAGTTCACACAATTTTTAGCTCTTCTTCTACATTAAGATCATTCTTTCTACTGCGAGCGAAGGATTTATTTTTGCGCTTTGCGTAATTGGCAACCGGTTCGAAGCTTCTTTTTTTCTGAATTCAAGTGAGGTGCATGCTGTGCACTTTTTCTTTAGAAGAATGGCGCATCTGTTTTTGAAATATTGCCCTGGTTTTATTTTCCCCGAGTCTCCTGTTTCTAAGAGAGGCTTCAGCTGTTGAAAAAGGTTCGATTTCTGCCAACAATCGAGTTTTAGGCAATTTCCCCCGAAAAAAAAATTGCGCCTATTTTTTTATATTCAGTTGACGATATTTCAGTAACTCCAGGGAAACTTGAAAAATATTCTTCCGAATCCGTGTGTGCCTTGAATACAAATTTACGGTACTATGTACAATATTTTGGAATAATGTGCAACGGTTTTGCCTCTTCCAAGTTTTACTCATAAAACCGCAAGATGTTGACCAAAGAAAACTGGCGAGGACTTCATTTTTTATTTCGTCATTCCAATCATTTTTGACAAAATTTTCATCCTATTTCTGGTTTCAGATTTTATTTTTTTAATTTTATAACATTTTCATACCGGCTTTTCGAACCGGCGTCAAACCGTAACGCACATCAGTAATAACACTGCCGACCACGAATTCTTCTTCCTAGTTGGTACTTATGTTCAGGAATCGCAATCAAATGGCATTAAAAATAAGGTTAACGTGCGGTATTTATTTTTCAGAATACCTCCGGGGCATTCGGCTTTATCGCCCAGGAATGCTCATGGCAGCACAGCGAATAATAACTCGGAAAAGGATTCCAATTTCGACCATCCGACCATTTTCTATTGTGCAATCTCTCGAGCGCATTTATATACCGGGAGAATGACGACGGATGCATCAGCTATAAGAAAGAAAAAAAGAGACACTGGACAAGAAACGTGAAGCCACATATGGAGAGGCAGGAAAATAAAAAAGAAGAGAGAAGGGGGAAAAATAAAATAAATGAAAGAAGTAAATTGAAGATGGAAAGAGAACATGTCGGATTAATAATGTTTGCGTGAAGCAAAAATCACCCGTGACGAATCCGAATCTCGCATTTCTGCTCGGGGGCCCCCGGTCGTCCAAGTCGGTGGTCGGAAATAGGCCTCGTTCTCCGGGCCAACGATCGCGATCATCATCCGTCATCAATCTCTATTCCTTGTTCTCGCGGCTCCGCTTGCATTCATCAGAGCCAAGGTTCTTCAAGTCTTCCCATTCATGAAATGGATACAGGAAGAACAAAATAAAATAAAAAAAACTGTGCGAAGAAGATTATTTAAAATGAAAATAAAGTCGAGGGGGTTTCGCGAGTTGGGTCCTCTATATATTCGTATATATACTCGCAGGCTGGCGGCTGCCGCAAAGGATGTCGTCTGATTCAGTTGATACATTTCCGTGTATATATAGTACTTCAAATACTTTAGAGTAATAATTAAAGATGAATCGTCTCACGGATTCAAAGTAGAGGTTGTCTATAAGCAAAATAAAAACATCCACATTTTGGAAAACAATTTATTGTTGTAAATATCAAGAAGATAACATTTTCGATGATTTGCAAAATACGTTCACATAGTTTTTTTTCTCTCAAAAATGTCCCCGGATTTAAAAATTCCTCCACTCAAACGTCACAGAAATTTAAAATAAATATTTTTTCTATTCGAATGGAATTACGTCATACTTTTTGAAAGCAATTCGTCATAAATTATTTAAAAATTAATGTTTTTTATGAGAAATAAGAACGTGGTTATTGTACCATTCTTTACGACGAGTTCCTAAGATCTTTGACGACATTTTTGAACATTTCATTCAAACAATAAAAATCTTCGGTAATTGAAGTGAATGCGGAGCAGTTTTTTAATTTCTTGACAAAAAAACTGTGATTGCTAAATTGAAGTGTATTATTGTTGAACAACAAACTTCTTTTTTTTTTTACTACACAATTCAAGGAAAAGAGGCCTTCGGGGGATTTCAATTCCAGGATTTTCCAAGAAACGTGACCAAGAATTTCAAAAACGGTATCGATGAATATTGTATCAATATACAGTACGTGCATAACATGGATATTCCCTCAGCAGAATATTAAAAAATCACTGTCTTGGAAACAAAATCGAGCACTTCCAAGTATCTTCGAAAATGTTTTTTAATAAACGCTTTCTTTGGACAGATGCATTATGCAAAAAAAAAACCTTTCGTTTTCGGCAATCGCATTTTTTCGGAATGTGTAACAAATAATGTATGACTTTTCCTGATTTTTCTGACCTGCTGTTCGCGGAACGTCCAGAAAAACGCATTTTCTAGAGATGCCTTTCAGAATTTTTCTAGCTAAAGTTTCTTATGCGCAGCATTTTTTTGTATACTTATGAAATTCTTTGGCTACCCTTTGGCGCCATTTTGTTTTTAAATTTGCACGATTCCCCATTCTAGATTCAAGAAGGATATGAAAAGAATTGAATTCTACAACTGCATGGGCCGCTTTGTATACTCATGACTCGGGATTGAAAACGTCAACCATAACAAGTAGTAGAGCCTCCACAGTGCAGACAAAAAAACGGAAAAAAATGAAAAAACGATTGCAGAAGTGTGATTTGAACCCATGCCTGCAGAACCAGACTGTGACCTGAATTCAGTGCCTTAGACCACTCAGCCATCCTGTCAACTTAACATTATTTGATGTGTTTTCAAGTAGTCAAATTAATTTAAGGTGCAAAAGGCTACAGACACACGTTACACGACATCCTTATTATTCCCCCCAGACCCCTGTAGGATCCTACTGGTCATTCCTCCCACTGCGGACATTAAAGTCGGAATACTCAAGGTTATGCTAGACGCAAAGCTTTTCTGAAATTTTATACGTACCACACAGAAAAAAAACTCCATTTGCAGGGATAACCAAAATTCATTCACCAGGGCTTCTGCTGGATGGTGGTTCTGAGGGAGGCATGAAAGAAAATCATTTACCAAAATGAGTCCCATCCCCGAGGCACTTCTCTTCACCTCGGTCTCGACCCTCGCGAATCATGCTCATTAAAATCAAATGAATTTCCTTGTCTTTCCTCGACTGGCCAAACGATAAAGAAGCTATCCTGACAAGGATATCCCTGTGTCCGGTGCCCCGGAAATCCGACGAGTCGCCGAGATTGCGTCTTTCATGAAGTGCGTGACCGATATGAANAGGCAGGAAAATAAAAAAGAAGAGAGAAGGGGGAAAAATAAAATAAATGAAAGAAGTAAATTGAAGATGGAAAGAGAACATGTCGGATTAATAATGTTTGCGTGAAGCAAAAATCACCCGTGACGAATCCGAATCTCGCATTTCTGCTCGGGGGCCCCCGGTCGTCCAAGTCGGTGGTCGGAAATAGGCCTCGTTCTCCGGGCCAACGATCGCGATCATCATCCGTCATCAATCTCTATTCCTTGTTCTCGCGGCTCCGCTTGCATTCATCAGAGCCAAGGTTCTTCAAGTCTTCCCATTCATGAAATGGATACAGGAAGAACAAAATAAAATAAAAAAAAAACTGTGCGAAGAAGATTATTTAAAATGAAAATAAAGTCGAGGGGGTTTCGCGAGTTGGGTCCTCTATATATTCGTATATATATACTCGCAGGCTGGCGGCTGCCGCAAAGGATGTCGTCTGATTCAGTTGATACATTTCCGTGTATATAGTACTTCAAATACTTTAGAGTAATAATTAAAGATAAATCGTCTCACGGATTCAAAGTAGAGGTTGTCTATAAGCAAAATAAAAACATCCACATTTTGGAAATATCAAGAAGATAACATTTTCGATGATTTGCAAAATACGTTCACATCGTTTTTTTTTCTCTCAAAAATGTCCCCGGATTTAAAAATTCCTCCACTCAAACGTCACAGAAATTTAAAATAAATATTTCTTCTATTCGAATGGAATTACGTCATACTTTTTGAAAGCAATTCGTCATAAATTATTTAAAAATTAATATGTTTTTTTATGAGAAATAAGAACGTGGTTATTGGTGGTAAGAAATGCTGCTCAAGGATTCTAGAAACTGCTGTAAAAACTTGTAAAGTAAGTTTGTTATTTTTAGAAGCCATTAACTTCACTTACGCCTCGTCAAAAAATTAAAGAACTGTTTTTTTGACAGATTGCTAAATTAAAGTTATTATTGTTGAACAACAAACTTCTTTTTTTTCTTACTACACAATTCAAGGAAAAGAGGCCAAGCCCCCTAAAGTTAAGGTCCTAAAAGGTTCTTTGCACTGGTTCTTAAAGTTTTTGCCATAGCTACTTATAACATAGTTATATGTCATGCACGTATTGTACCTATAAGGGAGTCGTCTTATAATTTCAATCACTGTCTTGGAAACAAAATCGAGCACTTCCAAGTATCTTCGAAAATGCTTTTTAATAAACGCTTTCTTTGGACAGATGCATAATGTAAAAAAAAACCTTTCGTTTTCGGCAATCGTATTTTTTCGGAATGTGTAACAAATAATGTATGACTTTTCGTGATTTTTCTGACCTGCTGTTCGCGGAACGTCCAGAAAAACGCATTTTCTAGAGATGCCTTTCAGAATTTTTCTAGCTAAAGTTTCTTATGCGCAGCATTTTTTTGTATACTTTTGAAATTCTTTGGCTACCCTTTGGCGCCATTTTGTTTTTAAATTTGCCCGATTCCCCATTCTAGATTTAAGAAGGATATGAAAAGAATTGAATTCTACAACTGCATGGGCCGCTTTTTATACTCAACTGAGCCCTAACTTTTGCAGTTGGTATTGTTCATCATCTCGGAGGTGTCACGTCTGTTTTTTTGCCTTTTTTTACTTTTTTGCTAACGTCTTCACACTAAACTTGGGTACGGACGTCTTGGTCTGACTGACCTGAATTCAGTGCCTTAGACCACTCAGCCATCCTGTCAACTTAACATTATTTGATGTGTTTTCAAGTAGTCAAATTAATTTAAGGTGCAAAAGGCTACAGACACACGTTACACGACATCCTTATTATTCCCCCCAGACCCCTGTAGGATCCTACTGGTCATTCCTCCCACTGCGGACATTAAAGTCGGAATACTCAAGGTTATGCTAGACGCAAAGCTTTTCTGAAATTTTATACGTACCACACAGAAAAAAAACTCCATTTGCAGGGATAACCAAAATTCATTCACCAGGGCTTCTGCTGGATGGTGGTTCTGAGGGAGGCATGAAAGAAAATCATTTACCAAAATGAGTCCCATCCCCGAGGCACTTCTCTTCACCTCGGTCTCGACCCTCGCGAATCATGCTCATTAAAATCAAATGAATTTCCTTGTCTTTCCTCGACTGGCCAAACGATAAAGAAGCTATCCTGACAAGGATATCCCTGTGTCCGGTGCCCCGGAAATCCGACGAGTCGCCGAGATTGCGTCTTTCATGAAGTGCGTGACCGATATGAAAACAAAAGATTCATTTCCGCAACAAAAAAACTGCAAAAAAAAAAACAAGCATGAGTTCAGAAACCGTGATTGAATGCCTTCGTCCCTCGGGTTTAATTGAAAATCCGCGGACTTGTTGATTCGTTCTACATTGGATAGTTGCAACGGAAGTGCCATTTTTTTCTGATAAACAATATTGCCCCATTAATTTCTGAAATTCACGAATAAATGCGAGATATAAACTGAACATATAGGAAGCAAGATTCTGCTCTTCCAAATACATAACTTTTTAGGTAGATTTCACCGCAAACAGTCATTGAAACTCCATTATCCTGGTACGATAATTATGAGCATTCATCGCCGAAATAATTGAAAATATCTTTGAAATGTCAGCAACGCGAAGGATTTATTCAACTCAAATCTTGAAGAACCACAATTTCCTAGATTCAAAAAAAATCTTTAAAAATTTAGATGCATTGTGAGTTTGTTCCTGAGTATTTCTTTGGAACGATATTGAATCCCTCTGATGCTCGTCTGCTGGTTGATGATCTGAATGTGACAGTCGATCTGAGTGAATATAAAAGGAATTTAATCTAAAATTCGCGTTTAATTTTCTTTAATCGACTCGAAATTCAAGCGAGGTTAATTGAAACAAAGATTGATGAAAACGGATATTACCCGACGTTCTACAGTGACCGATCGACGATTACAGTATTTCCGTTGGCAAAAAAACATTGACACAAAGATCAATGCGTTTATTTTCCATTTGATACTACTGTAAGAAAAAACATTACCCCTAATCTAAGAGCTTCTGTGATAACCTGAAAATCTGGTTTGCTTTACTTGCTTCTCCCGAGGTATTTTTTGTTGTCAAACTTTCCGTTTGGGCGGTCTCTCTATATTGCTCAATACGTTGAAATTAGTTTATAACAAATTCACGTTGAGAAAATTCAAATTTATCTGAAAGAAATTAAGCAGCTCGAATTGAACTTACAGCAATCGCTTCGTTCGCTTTGATAAACTTGAATTTCAACCCGGTTTATTCAAATACCAGGTTGATCGATCGGAGTTCTTCTAGATTCGATAGAAAAATATTTCCTTGATTCTCCTTCAATTTCCAAGGGATTTTTGGTGATAGCCGCACAAAAATTTGGAGCATGAAAAATGATCCGTCGTGTGTTGTTCCCGCATTGTGTTTGCACATTACACTGAGTAATATTTTTTCTACTGATTTGTTGATGATGAGCTCAACGGACATCAGTATTCCGGTGTTCCGCAGAGAAAATTAGGTCTGACAGTGATTTAAGGGACGCTTACGGAGCGGTTTTGATCAGTCACTCCCCTTCTTTTTGTACCTTTTTTAGCCTCTTTTCTTTACTTTATGACACTTAAATTTCGCATACATATATGCCATAAGCTTATGAAAATTTCCTTCCACGCTGAGGTTAACTTTGTATTTGAATTTTTCGCGTATTTCCTCGCTCATCATCCGGGCTTCAAATAACCGCGCACAGTTTTAAGCTTTATTAGAGTGAAAACTTCGACTCAAGTTTAAATTTTAGCCCCTCCGTTTAGAACAAATGTATGAAGAGTGACTCAATGAGCATCAAACATTAAAAAAACGGAAATACTTTTTAAAAAAAATGTCTGTAGATGTTCTCGAGATGAGACGAAAGAGAAGCGGAAAATAGCAAGCCTGAAATATATGGACAAAAGAGTAAAAAATTAAAAATATAAAAATAAAAAAGAGGCGATTTTCGAGGTGTCGGGAATGTTGTTGACAAATACATTATTTCCTCTTCATTGATTCATTTCATTAATGATCAATCGTGATACAGTGCTGAACATATTTTCTGGGCAAAGACGCCCATCAGCGGATAATCGAGACTCCACTGCTGTAATTCTATGTGCAGTATATATCGCAAATTATTTTCTCTGGCTGTCAATCGATTCGAGAATTATGAATCCAGCTTTGGAAATCATTCCAGTTTTCAGTTTTCGAGATTTGATTCACTTGAATTTTATTTGGAAATTGCACATGTTATTGATGGGCTGCTATTGCATTCATCAGACCGCGTAATTTCTAAAAAATTGTTCGCTTTCGATTCCATGTTAATTTCAGCTTCTCTGGAATAATTGACGAAACAATGACATGATGACCACGAGCTGGAATCGTCAATCTTTTACAGCATATATTTGCATTGCATTCATCATCGCATTAAGATCACGAGTCAAAATTCAACTCAATATTAATGATTGATATGAGTATGTCTCAGCAGATTCAAGTTAAAATGGAATTTTAGCGTAAGGAGTGAAACATTTATCGACGCTTTAAAAAGATAAGCAAGAATTTGCCAGGTATCAATTTGCCTAAAATTATTTCAAAGCCCAGAAAATCTTTTCGAGAATTTTCTTTGCGAAATTTTCACAAGCAAATTCTCGAAAAGATTAATACTGTACTGAATAGTTTTCGTATTAATGTGCTGCATTTTTTTTAAATAAATGTGTGTGGAGTTTTGAACTGAAAGGTTCAAACCGTTATCCGTTACTATTCCGCACCCCCGCTCTGTGACTCTGTGATGACAAAGTGCCTTGGGTTATTTAGGACCTATATGTTTATATACTTGATCGCATTTCTCCCCATTCACAATGTTTTCGCTCGCTCTCTCTCTCTCTCTCTCTCTCTCTATCATTTTGTCAAACAAAAAAAGAAAGAACATGAAAAATCGGAAGAGATATATAGGAGACAAGGTGGTGTTGGTGTCTGATGTGCCGGTGCCCCGGAGGTGTGAAATCGCCATTGGTTTCGGTGCACATGACACCCACCTCGGGGGCGGGTAACCAACGGGCTGCTTGCTCTCTTTCTCTCCTCTCGTCAACAAAAACAGGGCAACCGATTAGGAGGAAATTTCATGAAACACCTCTTCCCANCTGTCACTAAATTCCCTGCGAATGCCTCGCCAAAACTAGTCAGTGAGGGGAAGAAAAACATGGAAAAAATCGGAGAAAAGAAATGAAATACTGTGAATTTAAAGCGTATGTATATACGGTATTCGAATTGAAAATTTCCTTCCAGGCTGAGGTTAACTTTGTATTTGAATTTTTCGCGTATTTCCTCGCTCATCACCTGGGCTTCAAATAACCGCGCACAGTTTTAAGCTTTATTAGAGTGAAAATTTCGACTCAAGTTTAAATTTTAGCCCCTCCGTTTAGAACAAATGTATGAAGAGTGACTCAATGAGCATCAAACATTAAAAAAACGGAAATACTTAAAAAAAAATGTCTGTAGATGTTCTCGAGATGAGACGAAAGAGAAGCGGAAAATAGCAAGCCTGAAATATATGGACAAAAGAGTAAAAAATTAGAAATAAAAAAATAAAAAAGAGGCGATTTTCGAGGTGTCGGGAATGTTGTTGACAAATGAATTTTTTCCTCTTTATTGATTCATTTCATAATTGATCAATCGTAATACAGTGCTGAACATATTTTTTGGGCAAAGACGCCCATCAGCGGATAATCGAGACTCCACTGCTGTAATTCTATGTGCAGTATATATTGCAAATTATTTTCTCTGGCTGTCAATCGATTCGAGAATTATGAATCCAGCTTTGGAAATCATTCCAGTTTTCAGTTTTCGAGATTTTATTGACTTGAATTTTATTTGGAAATTGCACATGTTATTGATGCGCGGCTGTATTGCATTCATCAGACCGCGTAATTTCTCAAAAATTGTTCGCTTTCGATTCCATGTTAATTTCAGCTTCTCTGGAATAATTGACCAAACAATGACATGATGACCACGAGCTGGAATCGTCAATCTTTTACAGCATATATTTGCATTGCATTCATCATCGCATCAAGATCACGAGTCAAAATTCAACTCAATATTAATGGTTGATATGAGTATGTCTCAGCAGATTCAAGTTAAAATGGAATTTTAGCGTAAGGAGTGAAACATTTATCGACGCTTTAAAAAGATAAGCAAGAATTTGCCAGGTATCAATTTGCCTAAAACTATTTCAAAGGGTCTTTTAGAAAAGCTCTTAAAAGAAACGCTTTAAAAGTGTTCGTTTAAGAGCTTTTCTAATTATGACATGACTTATCAAAAGCATAATTACACGACGTAAAAAAAATTTATTTACACACACCTCTTTTGAACTGAAAGGTTCAAACCGTTATCCGTTACTATTCCGCACCCCCGCTCTGTGACTCTGTGATGACAAAGTGCCTTGGGTTATTTAGGACCTGTATGTTTATATACTTGATCGCATTTCTCCCCATTCACAATGTTTTCGCTCCCTCTCTCTCTCTCTCTATCATTTTGTCAAACAAAAAAAGAAAGAAAATGAAAAATCGGAAGAGATATATAGGAGACAAGGTGGTGTTGGTGTCTGATGTGCCGGTGCCCCGGAGGTGTGAAATCGCCATTGGTTTCGGTGCACATGACACCCACCTCGGGGGCGGGTAACCAACGGGCTGCTTGCTGAGAAAGAGAGGAGAGCAGTTGTTTTTGTCCCGTTGGCTAATCCTCCTTTAAAGTACTTTGTGGAGAAGGGTCACCCTCAGGAGCACCCGAACCCCCAGTAGATATATCAGACGACCTGTCTTTTTTATGCATTGAAAGAGAATGAAAGTGGATTTTTTCAGTTTACTTTTTGAGAGTTGCTGGTTTAACAACAGCACACCAATAACGACGAGGAAATAATTATACCCCCTTCCAAGGACGATTCTATGGTTTTTTTCTCTTCCCTGTTTTCGCATCTGTCGATTTTGTTTCGGTCATATGTAGAGAATCTTTCATCACCCAAAATAAATATTCTCCTAATAAATCTCTCCGATCATCAGAGAATATTTTCAAAAAATTGGGACAATTTTTGTTTCTTTTTTTACTCGAAAAAAATGGAAGAAAGAGAACAGTTTGTCAAAAAAGAAAGATTTTTTGGACCGCCTTCACTTTCAGAGGAAACTAGCTTTCTAATTTTTAGTGCGTCTGGTGTTGATGACTATTTTTTGTTGTTGCAGTTTATCATAAAATCATTACGTTGTGTTTTCTTTATGATGTACGAATTAAACTTATTGGTTTAAGTTGTAAGTTGTCCGAAATGAGACTCTAAGTTTCAAAGTTTCTGAGATTTTTACCGAAAGTAATATTGACTATATACTGAGGAATTCTTCTGTCTGTGCACAATTGTTGATTCTTACATATTGAACAACTCTTTAAACGTCACTTTGACACTCTGATCGAGTCTAGAAACCAACGCGTTTTTCTATTTCTGAAGGCAATTAAAAAAACTACTAGATAATCTTGTCACGGGTGTCCCAAAAATAACCATCATCAGAATTTAGTTTCATATAAGGATCAATTTCACGGTTACACGGAATTTGAAACTCACTGTTCCCAGCATATGGCGCACAATTGACTGCCCATCGATTCTTTTGTTTCAACAAATAACAAATACTGTCGGATTTTTCCCTCTGTTTCAGGACGTGGCAATTAAAAATCGTGACAAAGAGGGATGCTTTTTCCAGCTTTCAACGGCAAATTTTGAAACAGAAATTTTGTGAAATATAACATTTTGCAGCGAACGAAAATACTGCATTACCAGGGCTGTCTTCATAATCATTCAGCTTATGTTTTTCAGTCAACTTACGCGCAATCTAATGAAGACGATGAGTAAAAGTATGCTTCACTTTCGTCAAGGGAGATCATGAAAGGCATTTTGAACGTGAATAAGCGGCGGTTTGGAAATCCGCAGTTTTGTAATTCGTGTTTTAATTGGCTCCTGAAAAGCATTTATAACTCAGCATAAATGTAACATTATGCGTTGGATAACTAAACTACGCACGTTATAACGTTAATCTTTCGCCTAAATAAAAAATACTGGTATGCGAAGTTTAGTTTCATATATTCTGCTGAATATTTTGAAGCAATCTTGTTGAGAAGCATATTTTTTAAACCCAATGCAGAGACCTTCAATCGACAAATTGGCCTTAAGTGGAGACTATAGAAAGGAGAGTTTAGGTTCATTGATATCCTTTGTTAGTCTGCGGAACTTTATATTTTAAAATGAATACAAAGGGTCAGACTATACAGTATACTATAGTCAGTAGACATTGTCAATATACAATATCAATCAGATGCGTAGAAAAACTAAAATTCTCCCTGAATTTCCGGACAAGTCAACGTTTGTTTAAAAAAAAAAAAAAGTATTCGTTCGCACAGAAATCGAAGCCCGGCGTTTGGCATCAAAACAGTCACTATTTAAAATATAAATCGGACATCACCTTGAAATCTTAAAATCCTCTCTGTTGAGAGCTTCCGGAGTCAACTTGTATTGTTTTAAACTGCTGTCCGTCAATATAGAAGTCGAAGCCGAGAATTTCGCAGCAAAAACAAAAAAAACGCAAACCAAAAAAAGGAAGAAAGGGCCAAAATACTGTAGATAACCAGGAAAAAGAAAATCGAGTTAAAAATAATCGACGGCGGGATGTTGCTTCTTCATCGGCGACTGCCGTCGAAACCGCGAAACGAATCGCGTTTTTTGCGCCCACTCCGCGTCCGGGTCCCGGGGATCCCCAGGCTTGTCTCACGCTTTGACACCTCCGACAAACGCCATCATCCCCCGTCCAATAACACGAAGGGAATTTATATAAAAAAAAGAAGCAAAATAAATAATAATCGTCCACACATTGTATCAGCTCATCATCGCCAGGCGACTGCAATTACCTCGCACGGATCAAACGACACCAACATCAGCAGCTGTCTTTTCCACCCATTACCGCAGCTTGATTCCCAGCACGCCGGACAGGGAGTAGTGGTGGAGCTGTGGTATATACGTCCAGCACCAAACCAGAATCCACAGTGGTACCTCATACAGTTTACAGATCTAATTAATTTAGTTACACGCACAAGAACTCGTCTGAAAAACGCGCAGCAGCAACATATTTGTGCGTTGGAATAATATCGCACAGGGTCGAATCAGCTATTTTTCTGCCAAAAATATGCATTCAAGAGCCACACTTTAATAGCACATATATTCCGGGGTTTTTCTTTCAATAATCACGATTAAAATATTTGATAAGCGAACAGAAAAAGGCATCACTTGATAAATTAACACATAGCACAAAAAAGTCAAAACAGTTGATGGAGTTAACACCCAAACAAGGTTTTTTTTTTGTTTTTTAGCTGTCGAGCCAAATTCTGGCCCTGATGCAAATTCGTATTGTTCCCTATACACATTTTGAGTGGTTTCCATAAATGCTGTACGGGAATATAATTTAATTTGATGCTAGAAGCAGGAACACTTTTTTTCCTACACGAAAATCGTTTTAATGCCAAATCATCTGAAACGTAAAGGAAAAAAAAGACGATATATTAAAGGAAAACCAAGTGAGATTTTTCATTGATCACTTATGAATGGAAATTAAGTCAAATGTTTATGCTTGTAAAACTGCAGGTGCTGGCTGGGTCAGAGTTTAGGGCTTTTTTTCAGTTTATTGTCGGTTACTAGATGAGCCTTTCAAAATTTTGATTTCATCTTCAAATGCATTTGTGCAGTAGGCACGATATTGCAACGGAATTTCACATGTGCAATTCGTGATGAGCATATCGCATTTTCAAAATAATACCGGTACTCCTTCAACGGGTTTCAAAGCATGTAGCGGCACAAATACAAAGATTCATTGCCATAAAAACGTTTAGTTGTCTTTCCATTAGGCTCGAGTTAGTACCCTGCGTAGACGACGTAAATTGGCACAATTGAGAGCAAGTTAAAAGCTTTACGTTCTTCTTTTTTTTACAAAATCGATTGCACCCTTATCTTTTCTGTTCACCAAATAAACAAACCACCAACTCACCAATCGATGAGTTGGCGTGAAATACGTTCCAGTTGGTTCACGAAAAAAAAACACAAATCGACCTTTTGTAAAAAAAATTTAAAAAAAAATTGCCTCATATTGTTCAACACAGACAAAAATACGAAACAAACCGGAATTCATGTACCGGTTTACACGATGCACGAAATTGTACTAGCTGAAAATACAATGGCATACGACAGAACTAGAAAGCATATGTCTGACTTGGTAGAAATGGCAAAACGGGTTTTAAAAAAGAAGAAGTTTAAAGAAGGTATTTAGGAATCGTTTCAGGGAAGGATAAACGTGTCCACTGGAAATTCCCTCGACGTTTTTATGCATCTATTCAATTTTGTAAACCTCAGAACATTGAGGCGTGTCTTATAATCAACGTAGTCTTGTTTTCGAGAGAATACTTCAAATTCAGCATATAATGGACTTGGTATGATATCTGAAAATCACATTCTTTCTTAAATTCATCTAAATGCCGTTGCTTTAGCCTTGCACGCTTCGGAAGGTATAGCGGGAATCTATGCGGATGACAATAACATGCTTCTCTTCATATATCTGAAAAGATTTTCAAGCGTGTCTTCAATTTAGAATACAATTTGATTAATGTATTCATTTTAATTTTTGAGGCCCAAGACGTGTAGGTGTGGGTTCGGTAAGTACAATATACAGTATTTACCTTAAATTGTCAGTGCAGACTTTGGAAGGTAGTGGGAATCTATACAGGAGTCAATCTGCACAGGGGTCAGCATACTCCTCTTGCTCTGACAAAAAGTAAAAGGAAGGTCTTTAATTTTAAAAGACATTTTGCAAAGGTTTTTAAAAAAATTTTGACCCATACTATGCAAGGGTTGTCAGGAGATACGGTACTATATTTTGTAAATTGATAGAGTAGGTATCAAACGATCGTAAAATAAATACAGTAAATAAATTCACGACATAGCCAATGATGATATTCTGAGGTTCTGGGATTTGTTCCGGATTAAATTTTTCTTTAAATTTACTGCATGATGATAAGGAAAAATTTTCCAGTTATCCAGCCAAAGTTCTTCCCCCATGTCAAAAGATGGCAAAAATGTGTCAGGGCACTGCATCAAAAATTGAATTTTTTGTTCCAACAATTATTTTTTCTTCATATAACGATAAATAAAACAAAAAAGTACAGTAATTTAAGTTTTTAGCTGGTCCAAAAAATGTTTCGCACCCTGCCGTGACATATAGATGGAGAACTCCAACAGTAAGTGGCAAGATTTTCACTCAGCATCATGCAGTAATATTATTTCTTTTATCCGAAAAAAATATCTTAGCTTGCTATCGGAGCATTATATGGGCTCTGTCACATTTCGTTTTACTACGCTTTGTGAAACCATAAGAAATCATAGATTAATAGAAAAGAAAAGAAAGCTAAATCCATTGTTTTCACTTATGAAGGTCTGCACGGTTATAAAGAGGGGCGCCAAGGCTTTTTCTAAACTCAGTATTTGCCTCAGTCATTAAAAGCTTTTTGCAGACGCTCGAGTGGTTTTCGCAATCCAGAAGCATATATTCGGAAGTGAAAGGCGAAATATTTCCTCATATAATGAAAATCCAAGTGGTTTTCGACTTTTTCATTTCCCCCTTTTGTCACAGGTTTCGTTTTTTTATTATTATTTTTTTACAAGTATACCTACTCTATATACAGTGAACCTCTATAACTCAAACCTCCCTAAGTCGAGTACCGCCCTCAGTCGAATTTTTTTTCAGGTCACCATCTGAATCCCCTTAGAAACAAAAAACCTCCCTAAGTCAAAGGCTTTTTCCCTCAAACCTCCGTAAGCCTACTTTTCTGTGGCCTGTTGGCCATTATTTTCTTGACCCAAGAATGAAAAAAAAGCAATAAAAACAGGAATTTATATGTTTTAAAAGAGGTGAATTGGGCAAATGAACCCCTGCCTCCAAGTTCAGCATTCTTTCAACTCATTTAAAAAGCCATTTAAGCACCAGAATATTACCATTTTGGGCAGTTTTTCCAAGTTTCCCAGAAAAAAGAGCTTTTTACTGTAGCTCAAACCTTTGCAATTCAAAACCTCCCTAAGTCGAATTTTTTTGCTAGTCCCTTGTTGTCCCAGTCTGCTGAAATCTACGACGACATTCACTTTAGATGTATAAGGCGACAGCGATAATCAAACCCAACTTTGCGAGGGTTGTCCCAGTCAAGCCTCTCTAAGTCGAATTTGTTTGCGAGTCCCTTGAAATTCGACTTAAAGAGGTTAGACTGGGACAACCCTCGAAAAGTTGGGTTTGATAATCGGTTTGATAATTTCAAGGGACTAGCAAAAAAATTCGACTTAAAGAGGTTTGACTGGGACAACACTCGCAAAGTTGGGTTTGATAATCGCTGTCGCCTTTTACATCTCTAAAGTGAATGTCGTCGTAGATTTCAGCAGTGTGCAGACTTTGGAATTGGCAGTAGTGCGAGTGCAGGCGAGAGAGCAGCCAACATGCAGCGGAACGTGACGAGTCGGGCGATGAAAATCGGAAACGGGCCGCGGAAAACGACGAGGAGGACCAATTTGCGGCCTGATGAGTTTCTGATTCGTTCCGTGGACAACCGGGCCCGGTGCCGAATTACGCCCAATTTGCCCGAACTCCGACGCGGAATCCATCACGTCCTCTCTCGCTTCTTTCTTTTTTTTATAAAAAATTTTTATCGTCTTGTAAAATAGAAAAAGAAAATGCATTATTTCCTTCTCTCTATTTTTTTCATAATTTCCCTTCAAGTCGCCTGCTGCATGCGCGGCTCTCATCGCCTCACGTCCCCCCAGCAGTGTTCCATTATTTCCGGATACATCCTTGCAGGACGAAATCTCATCAATTTCAAGCGCAAACCCCCTCGAGTGTAACGGGGAGAGAAGAGGCTTTCGAAGCAGGGAAGAACGTGGGGGAAAAACAAGAAATGGAAGAAGCTCTGAAACGAAACCGGTGACGAAAAAGGGGGAAAATGAAGAAGTTGAAAACCAGTTGGATTTCCATTATATGAGGAAATATTGCGCCTTTCGCTTCCGAATATGCTTCTGGATTGCGAAGAAAAACCCCCACTCGAGCGTGACGTTATCTGAAAACTACTGACTTCGTTTGTGACTCAAATCCTTTTTTTGGAACCGCGGGGAGAAATATTGGCACATCTGGAAGTAAACACTTTTATTACCTGAATCGAAAGAAAAGAAATGATAATTTTCATGATTTCTTAAGGTTTCACATAGCGTAGTAAAACGAAATGTGACCGATCAATAGAAATGTCATCGCCTGCTGCATGCGCGGCTCTCATCGCCTCACGTCCCCCCAGCAGTGTTCCATTATTTCCGGATACATCCTTGCAGGACGAAATCTCATCAATTTCAAGCGCAAACCCCCTCGAGTGTAACGGGGGAGAGAAGAGGCTTTCGAAGCAGGGAAGAACGTGGGGGGAAAACAAGAAATGGAAGAAGCTCTGAAACGAAACCGGTGACGAAAAGGGGGGAAAATGAAGAAGTTGAAAACCAGTTGGATTTCCATTATATGAGGAAATATCGCGCCTTTCGCTTCCGAATATGCTTCTGGATTGCGAAGAAAAAACCCCACTCGAGCGTGACGTTATCTGAAAACTACTGACTTCGTTTGTGACTCAAATCTTTTTTTGGAACCGCGGGGAGAAATACTGTATTGGCACATCTGGAAGTAAACACTTTTATTACCTGAATCGAAAGAAAAGAAATGATAATTTTCATGATTTCTTAAGGTTTCACATAGCGTAGTAAAACGAAATGTGACCGATCAATAGAAATGTCTCTTCTATTGACTATCCAGGAGATTTTCAAACTGCAGTTGAGCCTCTCTAGGTAAAAATTGCCGAGACTCCAAAAAATTGACACGAAACTTTTTTTTTGAGCAAGATCATGATATATATAGCTGAGGTACATGCATTCGGGTACAATAACACAGCATATCTTAAGAAAACTTCACTCTGTAATTTCAGATGAATGAATGAATGAACAGAAAGCTTTATTTTCCCTTTTTCAGCATTCACAAAATTCAATCAATATTCCCTCATCCAAAATCCCTCCCCATGCAACCCAAATCCATTCAAAGACATTCAATCACTTCAGAATGGGAAACAGGGATACCAAAATAAAAGAAAATACATTCCACAATGTACAACTGCACAACTGATGTGTATGCATACACCCCTTCTTTCCCTGACATTGTAAACAAAATATCAGTAACAAGAACTGCAGCATAAGCCAGAATTATAACAATTGCAGCAGTTACTGAACCCAATTTAAATCACAAGGTCTTCAGCTTGTTTCCAGATGAGGTTTAGTTTAATAAATAATTTAGAGGGAATCTTTGATGAAAAATCATATAAGGCCAACAGTTAATCTTGATCCTCTATGATTTCAGAAATGGTCTCTTCATTGAATTCCAATACTTGTAAATCTTTCTTGAGCTCATTTCTATCAGTATGGAATGCTGGGCATAAGAAAATAATTTCAGATTGTTATACTGTACTTGCTTGTTCTTTCTCTATTAATACAGTACTTGATTGCTTGAAGTAAATATAACAATATAACAATATGGAATAAAAAAATAGGTGTTCTTATCTCTTTAAGCCCAATGATCATTTGTATGTTCTAATGAGCAGAGTACCCTGCATGTGGAATTACTGTGGCTAAACTACATTAATATTATAGCAGTTTAGACTTGAAACTGCTTGGATTTTTATGTCTTCTTCAAACCGGAAATGAGCACCATAAGAGAGGAAGCGTTTCAGAATTTTGTAATGAAACCCCGAAAATTTGCTCAGTTTTCTTTATCCATGAGTAAACTTTTCAAACAGAAATGAATGGTGAGATAACTTCAGAGTCATGACTGTAAAAAATGAATTGAAAGATAAAACAGCGGTGTTATGATATACTCGAAGCTACAGTATCATAGTTTTGAAAAGGATACTGAAAGAAATAGAATGTACAAAATGTAACTGCATTTCCACACATCGCTGGGTTTTATTACAATAAATTTTAATTTTCTCGAATGAAATTCTGCTGAAAACGATGTACTGTATAACTATAATAGAAATTCTGCACAATACTTCGTCAGAAGTAAGACGCGCGTTTCAACAAAAATTTACTGTAACAACGGAGGGCGTCTGGGCTGAATTAATAAATATATGTTGCCGTTTCTGTTCAATTTCCCGCAACTCAAATAGTTTTTTTTTTAGTTCCATCAAGTTTGACTTATTTAATTAGAGGCCCAACAATTTATCACATTGAATACCAAAGTAGGATTCACCCATTTTGAGACCGGCGCAGAACAGAAAAAAAGTTCTTTCCTTGCAGGTAAACATGTTCTAACACAGTTTTCCCAACCCGTGGTCCGCGGACCGGCGCCGGTCCGCAAAAGTTTTTCGCTGGTCCGCGGGAATTTTCTCCAGGCTTAAAGAATTTTTCGCAAGTAACAACGAAGGACGTTACAGTATCTTTATTTTCAATTTTGGCAAGACAATGGCAGCAGTTGAGATTATCTCACGAAAAGAATATCTTTTCTCCTAATATTAATTTTCTCCTAATATTATTACTTCAGACAAATTTTTATACCTGCTTTAATAAATTATTTTAATTTTTGAGTCTGAAAAACCATTCTTTTAGCCCACCTTTCCATTTATTGAAGACATTCCACTACAGCTGCATCATTGGTTCCTGAATTAATTTTGCAAGAAAGCAGAAGCTTTTCAAATATACCTGCCATTCAAGCAGCACCTTTTTTAGCATGCAAAAATTTCATCGAAATTTGCCTTTCCTCAGAAAATTTCATGAAACTTTTCCGAAAATGTTTTGGAAATGTGCCAGTCCGCGGGACCAAAAAGGTTGGGGAACACTGTTCTAACAAATCTTCTCATTCCTCGTCACTGCAGGAACACATGTCAGAAATTAGGTCCTTTTCCTAGCTTCGGAAGACATCATGACGAACGGCGATGATGCAGGTATTCGACTATAATCTCAGCTTAATCGTTGTCACGCACGTGTTAGTTAGTCCATGATTCGGCATACGTAGTACCTAGGAGGTGAAGAAAATTGAGGAGGATTCCACACAGGACAATGATGAACCAAAACAGCCAGCACAAAACAGGCATGGATCATTTTTGAACACACAAAATAAGAATAATAATAATAATAATAATAATAATAATAATAATAATAATAATACGGGACTCGAAAACACGTTGGAATGAAATACTGTACAGTAGTGTACTGTAAAGTACAATAAAATTAAAAGAGACGAATGAAATGAAAACAGAAGAAGAAAGAAAGAGAACCCTCCCATGGTCCCCGCATTTCCCGGTTGCATATCCGTGTGAAATATCGGCGTCACGCTTGCACGCTCCCCCTCCGGCGTCATTAAGCCGCGACATGGCCGCGCTCCGCTTTGTCCTTGTCGCTGATGGATAAAAATGTCCCGGGCTTTGTCCACACCGGACATGGCCGGGGAATGGCGTCTATCCCGGATTACGGGTTTCTCTCTCCCCCCATTCCTATACCCTGACACACACACACACACACACACTTTTATATACTGTACTGTACAACTGTACAACTGTATGCTGAGGTGTCCCCTCCTTCTCATCCTCTCGCCATATAATCCCCCACCCCCTTATACCACCACCAAACAACAGCAACCTCGTGTTTCTTCTTATGCATCCGGTTACCCCCCCCCCCCCCCCCCCCCCCACCCCGTCCTTCCCATGAGTAGCTGGTCTCAAAAAGGATTGGAACCATGCATACAGGCAATGGGATGGGTCCTGATGATGTTCCTGGCTTACGAACCGTGCTGGAGTTTGTCTTTCCTTTCGTGGTGAGGTAGTGATTGCTGGACGTCATTATTTTCTCGCCGGGTTTTAGGATTTATCCATAAAGGGTGGACTTAATGAAACCCAAAGGAACCAAAAAAAAAAATTTCAATGAAAAAACCCCAGAAATATGGGGAGAGAATCTTACTGGACCACATCAACAAAAATGTATGCAGAAAAAATTGATGTAGACAAGATTGTTGTGGAGGGAGGCCATCTTGGATTTTTTTTTAGTTTGCTTGTGAATTTAGGTACGCATGTTGTTATTTAGTTTATGCTGCTGTGTAGGGAGAAAAATTAACTGCTGTACTGGGCAACCAATCCATTTTTGCTTGAGGGTGATGAATATTCCAGTATAATGTTTTTTTAATCACTCGGAGGTTTAAAATCAAGTTTTGAATTCCTTGCCATGACAGGGAGAAAAATTAACTGCTGTACTGGGCAACCAATCCATTTTTGCTTGAGGGTGATGAATATTCCAGTATAATGTTTTTTTAATCACTCGGAGGTTTAAAATCAAGTTTTGAATTCCTTGCCATGGGTAAAACACTGGACTGTAGAGGATATTTTTTTTTACTGAGCGGAGGGGCCAACATTTATTTTTCAGGCAGGCTCATTTTGGTGCCAACTTCAGAAAGGATTGAGCTGTGTCACCTGTGTGGATTTAGTCTGGAAATCTCTGAAAAACCAAGCAAGAGGAATTGGCAATGTCAAATTTTCTTATCAATTAATCCTTTGCTGGAAGCTGGAAAACTGCAACCTTGAGGGATGCGCTTTTTTATTGGCTATACTGAAACATTTTACTAGACAAAAACAGAAATATTTTGGACTTTGGCCAAATTCATCAGTTAATATTTATTCGGTTTTGAAACTTCTGTGTTGCAATTGAAGTACTGCAAAAATATCTTGATTCCTCGTCTGTAGAATGGTTACAAATGTTGTTACATTGACTGTAAAAAAATTTAATGTAAAAAGCCTAAACACTTGATTATCTTCAAAAAAGCCGTCCAGAAACCGTTCAAAATATCTTTTTTCTTATTTGATTCAAAGCTTATTCCCTTGACCCCAATGCTCAAGTCTTTAAAAGGGAAATATTTTCATTTGACAAATATGTTATTTGTTGGTGCAACAAAGCAGTAGATATAATATTTTTTTAAAGGCTGAGTTTCTCTATGGACAAACAAATGGATTAAACTGAAAGATCCATGGACGAGCCAGGAAGAATTAGAATAATTTGCACCTTTTGCCACCCACGTTAGATAAGATTTTTGCGATCATTGTTTTCACCGAAATTGCCCATGATACAAAAAGATCCTAACTTTACTCAATGTTTTAAAATTGATTTGTCCCCGCAAAGGGTTGATGAGTACAGTAAACTGTGAGAAAAAGGGGTTTTCTCAGGATTTACTGTTTAAATCATATACGTTTTTTCTTCAAGTTGTAAAAACGGGTTTCTTCTCAGGATGTACTGTTCAGATCGAGAATGTTTTTTGAGTTTACATTCACTTCCTGTTGACAAGTTATGCAGTTGGTTTGCTGAATGTTTCTATTAAAAATTATGATGTATGCAACACCGGCTGGCGTGTTATTCTAGAGAATGAACTACAACATTCTTGTTATAAAAAATCCCTCTTTACAAGAAATTATTGCTCTATATCCCTGCAATAAAAATAACAAAGTTATCTTAGTCTCAATGTACAGTAAAAACATTTTCAATAAAATATAATTTTTTTTCCAAGTCCTGAAGCCTTCATGACTTTTTTTCGCGTGGAGATTCCTCTGCATGTCGTTCGGTTGCCGAGTTCCAAACTACCCTCGAACGCGTTCAGTAAGTAACGTATTCCAAGTCCTAAAATGCAGTAATCCACTCCAGCTTGATCTGTTTTATTCAACCTTTAAATACAAAAGCCACGTCGACCCTGCTAAAACCTCATGGGTACTACAGTACATTAACTTCATGCAGGGAGAATACGCGTGGATGCGCTCTGGCCGCGTATCACTGAGCCAGCGCGCATTCCTGGTCCCGCGGACTTGGCTCACCAGGAATGACATCGCCCCGATTGGTCACGGGGCGAACACGTAACCACGCCAACAAAAAAAAGAAGATGGAGAATGATCTATGGAAAAAAAGAAGAAAACGCAGAAGGGAAAATACACCGGGAAACGAAGAGAGGAGAGGTGAGAGAGCAACAGGATAATACTGTACCTTAGACCCGCGCGTGTGTGGGGACGAAGAAAAAAAAAAAAGAACCCATGAGCCCCCGCCGGGAAACGCGGGCAAACCCCACTGATGGTCGTATCATCAATTACATACCACGCAATAAACAAGAATCGCAGGAGAGATGCGATGTACTGTACTGTGTATAAAAAAAAAAGAACCCATGAGCCCCCGCCGGGAAACGCGGGCAAACCCCACTGATGGTCGTATCATCAATTACATACCACGCAATAAACAAGAATCGCAGGAGAGATGCGATGTACTGTACTGTGTATATATTTTTTTCTTTCGAATGGTACGTCAGAAGTCATACTGATTCTGAGCCATTCGAACCAACGGGGATTTTCAGTCAATTCTCCCTGGCATTCCACCAAATTCTTCGCGGTCACTCCATTCAATGAGAGTTTGCATACTTTTGATTGTTTTAAGGCACGTGGGAAAATTAATTTACTGTATACAGTTCCTTGTTGATCAAAGACTTTTCTATAACGCACATGTCCTGCCCCCCATTTGAAATTTGAGCAGGACTTGACCTCAAAGAAACAAATTTCAGACGAAAATGCTCATCACGAATTCCAGACGAGGCAGTTCGTTGGATATTTTTTATGTTTGAAAGTGTAACATTTTTTCGGTTAATATTGAAAGCTGGGAAAGCTGCGCGTCAGTTGAAGTAAATTTCAAGATGAGTGAGAGGATTGTAAGAAAATTTTGCGAATGACGAAAATAGCGGGAAATGCAGCATTTCAAAGCATCCAGATGTTATTCGATATGATACTTTTATTTGTCTCTGATTGCTGCGAACAAATTGTACTTACTAAAGAAAATAATGCGCTGGAAATTCTGTAATTTCGCTG
>CAJPEX010002734.1:0-35873 GCA_905338405.1 Notodromas monacha
TTTATATAGAGAGCATTAGGAAAAAGCCTTGCTCAAGTTATAGAAGTGATTAAATTTATACGTTTAGTTATACTGATACTGTACTGGGAAAGGAACAATAACGGAACATTATTTGCGGGAAAAAAGTCTGTCAGAAGTGGGATTTGAACCCACGCCCTCATACGAGGACCAGAACGCTCATGGCTACTCTCGTAGCAAGCTTGCGCTTGAGTCTGGCGCCTTAGACCGCTCGGCCATCCTGACACTTGAATGCTCTGGGGCTAAATTACACGTTATTGAACCTTTGAAACAGAAACAAGCGTAAACATTCTCATATGCTGTTGCTCAAATGATGTTATTGTGACATCGATGTATTCACATTCCATTATCCACACTCTCTGTGAATAGTATAGTACAGCGAAATGACACGTACATAAAATAATCTCATTGTATATTCCACCATTCAACGTGATGATCCACGCCAGGAAAGTGTCCGAAATGCAAAAAAAAAATATACACACGCGCACACAGCACCACACGAACAGTGCAGGTATTTTCGAAAACCGACAAAATTTTTTTAAATTTCAGTTTTGACGAATGACGATAGTTGGAAACCTCACGCGCGGTTCGCACCAGACGAAAAATACGTCTCGTTTTGTTTATTTTTTGTGCTGAAAAGTATGTCATTATTGCTGCTGAACCTCAATAGAAATTTCCGTTTGAAGAAAATTTGTCACTTTTTGGATGACGAGGTTTATTGATGCTGGATGTTGCGTGTGACTCTGCTTCTGGTAGATCCCCTGTAGTATAATACACATGAGCATTTTAAATGACAAAGAAAATAATTTCAGAAAATAATGAAGAGCTGCAAAGAAAAAATCATTGATCAATTTTTGTTATATTTGTATTTTTAAAAGTGGTGATTTGTACATTCAATCAGTGTCCTCACCAACTCTGGTGACCAAAGTTGCAGTGGAAGCAGTGGGATACATAGTCTCAGTGCTTTTGGATCCAGCCATTCCTGCATTTTTCAACTCAAAATTGTAGGATGAAGCAGAGGTGTGAGAGATCTTGGATATTCCTGATTTGGCTTTCAGCCATTTGAAGAAGTCTATGGACCAGGAATGAACTATTGATGAGTCAATTTGATCTTCAGGGTAGCCACCAGTCGCCAAGCTTGTGATTATGGTCACAATCAACCCAAATAAAAGCCCAGTGCACATGTACAGAAGGTATGATATCCTGAAGATTTTCCTGAAGCCCAATCTGCAAGTGGTGAAAGAAAAAGAGTATTATGTTACAGAGTGCCATTGCCTATGATGGGGATAATAAGTAGCTTGAAAGCATTTCCAGACTAAAAAAACATGCCTCGTTCATGATCGGATTGGCAAAATAGTAGATTCCATTAATAAAACAGTATAACTATGCAGAAAATTCCATATTCATGAAAAAATACAAATGGAAAGAAGAAAAAAAAATCAAAATACAACTTCCCATGATTCAGACTAAAATCAAAGGCTAGCATAATTCATGTATTTGAATTTACTAATCTGTGAGCAACAATAGTCATTAGATGTCCTCAACCAGTATTCCAAAACCTTTTTGGGCCCATAAGGACCAGCAAATTTCCAAAAAATTATTTGTGGACAGGCTAATTTCCAAAATAATTTCTACAGGCTGGCAACATTTTGTTAAATTTTTGCAGACTTAAAAAGGCTCTGTTTGAAATACTTTATGACAGGAATTTGAAAAGTTTCTGTTTTTTTTGTAAAAAAAAAACAAATGAATCAGCAATGGATTGTTTTTAAAAAAATTGAGGAATATGGGATTGAAGATAGGTTTTCTCAGATCAAGAGAAAAATTAAATTAGAGGATTTCAACAGGTGAACATTTGTCAGAGCAAAGCATTATCAAGAGAAAAGCCAACTTTTAGTCTTCATCTGATAATTTCATCTGTCATTTTTTTTTTACAAAATTTCAGATAACAATAACGGATTTTTTTGATTCCATTGATAAATGTATTGTGCTCAAGAAAATGTTCCCTTTGATAAGCAAACATTTCTGGGGACCAAGGCCAATCCACAGACCACAGGTTGGATTCGGGAATTATATCGGGGGAATACCGGCCTATAAACAATCAAAATGACTCATACAAGAAAACACCCCGGAATTAAATAAATTGTAATGTTTGCATGGTCACTGAAAGATCATCTGTATATTACAGTAACTATTTGCACATATTGCCTCTGATTATGGAAATTTTGTTGTCAATTTATCACCAGTCTGGGGATCTGGAATCTGCATGAATAAAATTTACAGAAGGCAGAAATGAATTGAATTACTCATTCCAGTCCTCAACAGGAGCAGAAACACTTGAATTGCTGAAGGCTATTTCACTGACATCCCAGTCAGGAGGACAGATTTCAACAAATGATTTCAGAGGCACAGGTCCTGGTACACCATCAATGTAGCTTCCAAAGCCAAGGAATCCTGACACAAATAGAGATACTGCTGAGCCAGCAAATACCCCTGGAACATTAACAAATGGCAGCAGGACTGCTGCAACAAAAAGGGTCAGGGCTGGGGCAGCCAACACTGAAGTGACTGTGATGCAAACTTGCAGGACTCCACCAAACTTTCCAGCAATGAAGGAGAGACCAATGGATATCAATCCATAGACAACACCTATGTGAACAAAATCCATGGAAGTATTCAGATTAGTACTNTAAAACACTTTATTTACTTGAAACATTTTCTTTTGTTTGGAGTAAGGATGATTTTTTGTGAAGATCACAACTTACTGTGAAAGATCAAGGTACAGAGCGTGTATGATGTTTTTGCAGAGAGCATTTAAAGTACCAGCAGAGACTTAGATTTACAGTACTTGAACGACATGTGTGTGTTCATTTTGGGATACTTTATTACATTTAGGCCTTCAAAATTTGAGGCATAGTATAATTGAATCCGTCTTCTGCTGATTTTTGCAGTACACTGTCTTCAGGACTGAATTCCTTGGCAGCCATTACATGGGAAGATGGAATTAAGCAAACCAAGTGGGGAGAAAATCTCTCAGAATCACAAGCAAGTTGGATTACTAAAGCCTTGGGTATGAATAAATTTGTGTCCGGTCAGCTGCCAGTCAATCAATTCACAGTTGCGCACCCGCCGGTCATCAAACGCCGGTTGGTCCAACCGCCAGCCAGGGCAGTTCTTGGCCTTGCCAATCCCCAGCCCACCAAACTGTGGTTTGGTCACCCTATTGTTGGGGCACCCTAACAATTGGGTGACAAGAATCATGCTGATTGTTTTTCAGAATCCAATGAGCAGAATGGTATCTTACCACAGATTTTGTTTCAAAATTTCAGCAATGTTAGGTTAGGTCAGTTTATGTTAAGTTAGTTTAGGTTGGTTAGGTTAGGATATGTTACGTTAGTTTAGGTTGGTTAGGTTAGGTTAGGTTAGGATATGTTAGGTTAAGTTATGTTGGGTTTGATGAGTTTTTACTTTTTGTGAAAATTTTTATAAGATGAAATTTTAAAAAAAAAATAATCTGTAGTAGGGTACCATTCTGCTCACCAAATTCTAGAAAGAATCAGCATGATTCTTGTCACCCAATTGTTCAGGTGCCCCAACAATTGGGTGACCAGACCGCAGTTTGGTGGACTGGGGATTGGCGAGGCCAAGGACTTCCCTGGCTGGTGGTTAGACCAACCAGTGCTTGATGACCAGTGGGGGTGCAACTGTGATTTGAACGACTGGCTGATGACCCTGTACCGAAAAAATTTGCTAAGTACTAATCTGAATACTTCCATGGCTTTTGTTCACATAGGTGTTGTCTATGGATTGATATCCATTGGTCTCTCCTTCATTGCTGGAAAGTTTGGTGGAGTCCTGCAAGTTTGCATCACAGTCACTTCAGTGTTGGCTGCCCCAGCCCTGACCCTTTTTGTTGCAGCAGTCCTGCTGCCATTTGTTAATGTTCCAGGGGTATTTGCTGGCTCAGCAGTATCTCTATTTGTGTCAGGATTCCTTGGCTTTGGAAGCTACATTGATGGTGTACCAGGACCTGTGCCTCTGAAATCATTTGTTGAAATCTGTCCTCCTGACTGGGATGTCAGTGAAATAGCCTTCAGCAATTCAAGTGTTTCTGCTCCTGTTGAGGACTGGAATGAGTAATTCAATTCATTTCTGCCTTCTGTAAATTTTATTCATGCAGATTCCAGATCCCCAGACTGGTGATAAATTGACAACAAAATTTCCATAATCAGAGGCAATGTGCAAATAGTTACTGTAATATACATAGATGATCTTTCAGTGACCATGCAAACATTACAATTTATTGAATTCCGGGGTGTTTTCTTGTGTGAGTCATTTTAATTGTATATAGGCCGGTATTCCCCCAATATAATTCCCGAATCCAACCTGTGGTCTGTGGATTGGCATTGGTCCCCAGAAAGGTTTGCTTATCAGAGGGAACATTTTCATGAGCACAATACATTTATCAATGGAATGAAAAAAATCCGTTATTTTTATCTGAAATTTTGTAAAAAAAAAATGACAGATGAAATTATCAGATGAAGACTAAAAGTTGGCTTTTCTCTTGATAATGCTTTGCTCTGACAAATGTTCACCTGTTGAAATCCTCTAATTTAATTTTTCTCTTGATCTGAGAAAACCTATCTTCAATCCCATATTCCTCAATTTTTTTTAAAACAATCAATTGCTGATACATTTGTTTTTTGACAAAAAAGCAGAAACTTTTTAAATACCTGTCATAAAGTATTTTAAACAGAGCCTTATTAAGTCTGCAAAAAGTTAACAAAATGTTGCCAGCCTGCAGAAAATATTTTGGAAATTAGCCATGTCCCCAAATAATTCTTTGGAAATTTGCTGCTGGTCCATATGGGCCCAAAAAGGTTTTGGAATACTGTACTGGTTGAGGACATGTACTAAAACTGACTATTGTTGCTCACAGATTAGTAAATTCAAACACCTGAGTTATGCTAGCCTTTGATTTTAGTCTGAATCATGGGAAGTTGTATTTTGATTTTTTTTCTTCTTTCCATTTGTATTTTTTCATGAATATGGAATTTTCTGCATAGTTATACTGTTTTATTAATGGAATCTACTATTTTGCCAATCCGATCATCAACGAGGCATGTTTTTTTAGTCTGGAAATGCTTTCAAGCTACTTATTATCCCCATCATAGGCAATGGCACTCTGTAACATAATACTCTTTTTCTTTCACCACTTGCAGATTGGGCTTCAGGAAAATCTTCAGGATATCATACCTTCTGTACATGTGCACTGGGCTTTTATTTGGGTTGATTGTGACCATAATCACAAGCTTGGCGACTGGTGGCTACCCTGAAGATCAAATTGACTCATCAATAGTTCATTCCTGGTCCATAGACTTCTTCAAATGGCTGAAAGCCAAATCAGGAATATCCAAGATCTCTCACACCTCTGCTTCATCCTACAATTTTGAGTTGAAAAATGCAGGAATGGCTGGATCCAAAAGCACTGAGACTATGTATCCCACTGCTTCCACTGCAACTTTGGTCACCAGAGTTGGTGAGGACACTGATTGAATGTACACATCACCACTTTTTAAAATACAAACAGCCAAAATTGATCAATTATTTTTTCTTTGCAGCTTATCTTTGTATTCTGAAATTATTTTCTTTGTTATTTAAAATGCTCATGTGTATTACTACAGGGGATCTACCAGAAGCAGAGTCACACGCAACATCCAGCATCAATAAACCTCATCATCCAAAAAGTGACAAATTTTCATCAAACGGAAACTTCTATTGAGGTTCAACAGCAATAATGACGTACTTTTCAGCACAAAAAAATAAAAAAACGAGACGTATTTTTCGCCTGATGGTGCGAACCGCGCGTGAGGTTTCCAACTATCGTCATTCGTCAAAACTGAAAATTAAAAAATTTTTGTCGGTTTTCGAAAATACCTGCACTGTTCGTGTGGTGCTGTACGTGTGCGCGTGTGTATATTTTTTTTTGCATTTCGGACACTTTCCTGGCGTGGATCATCACGTTGAATGGTGGAATATACAATGAGATTATTTTATGTACGTGTCATTTCGCTGTACTATACTATTCACAGAGAGTGTAGATAATGGAATGTGAATACGTCGACGTCACAATAACATCATTTGAGCAACAGCATATGAGAATGTTTACGCTTGTTTCTGTTTCAAAGGTTCAATAACGTGTAATTTAGCCCCTAAGCATTCAAGTGTCAGGATGGCCGAGCGGTCTAAGGCGCCAGACTCAAGCGCAAGCTTGCTATGAGAGTAGCCCTGAGCGTTCTGGTCCTCGTATGAGGGCGTGGGTTCAAATCCCACTTCTGACAAACTTTTTTCCCGCAAATAATGTTCCGTTATTGTTCCTTTCCCAGTACAGTATCAGTATAACTAAACGTATAAATTTAATCACTTCTATAACTTGAGCAAGGCTTTTTCCTAATGCTCTCTATATAAACATCTTGAATTATAATTTGTTAATCGCAAGGTTCAATAAAATTGCAATGATTTCATTGCTGACTTATTTTTATGGCGGGAAAGGATTTTTGCTGGTGAGGCTGCTTCTAAGAATTAATGTAGATAATATGTGTGTACAGTACTGTATATTAATACTGCACTATGTTTGCACAAAAGTTTTGTTTTTGCTGGAATGCCAGAACTTTTCTTGTAAAAAAAGTTGTTTTGAATGAGTTATTTAGTTAATTACTGCATGTATAGCAGACACTGTACATTCACTGCTGCACACTACAATAAACTTAACTTAACATTCAAATTGACAATAAATTAGATCAGTTTCAGTCATTGATCATGATGGTCAGCTGGACATTTTCACAACAGGGTGCACTTCATCTGCAACAGTGCATTTTTCATGATTATTTCTATGACCTCATGTTTTTTTATGATTTTTGCTGGTTCTGAATGAGTGAAACTGCTGATTTGGAGCAATCCAGTTGACCAGAAAAAAATTGCATTCATTGGGTCAGTATTATACATATGCAGGAGCCATGGAGTTATTTTGGCACCCAGACTCAAGCTTGTATATACTGTATACTGTTTGTTAATTGCCAAATTTTGGTAATGTGTGCATCACCCTCTTCTTGAAGGTAGCATGAATTAGTTTGCTATGGTTAAATTATTGCTGGTCCTGTGCCCCATTTATCCCTTAAAAAAAATAGCTCTGGAGAACAGCAGCAGCTTATCATTGGTGGAAGGAGTTGTCTGCCACCCTTTTTTGGTGAAGTTTTTTCAGTTGTGATACTTGTGACCATGCCTTGGCATTAATTTATGGGGCCATAAAATCATTGATGATTCAAATGGAAATCAAACAATTGTATTGCTTCATTTTGTATTGTTTTATTGCTGCAGCTTGATTTTTTTTTACTGAGCTATTATTGTAAGTCAAATACTCCAAGTTCAGTTATTTCCCCCAAATTTTGCTCATCATATGTATTTTGCCTAACTTACTACTGTATATTCATTTAATTCGCACCCTTTGTTCAAATGCCCCATATCCCGCAGCGCAAATATATAATCACCAAAATATTTATTATACCCTCTATGTTGCTTTTATCTCGTGTATTATTTTTGCATCAGCAAGTTTCCACATACCAATCGCATTCATGCTGGCGACGATGGTTTTCCCGAGAATATGTTGTATATATAGAGCATTAGATTATTATAAATTATTATGTGTACTTATTATTCAAGCTGAGAATTATTAGGATGTGACGATGGGAAAACAAAAATTAAAACATCAGTAAACATTTTATTTATCATATAGTTCGCGTTCTTCTTTTTAAATGAATAAATTTCTACTTCCTTCAGTATACTTTATACATGTATATGTGTTAGTTCATGCGTGGGAAAAGATAGTTGTTTATTTTTCCATCGAGGAATGTACAGTATTTACTGTACTGTATAATAGCGCTGAATGCGTATATGCCCCGCAGTAAATAAATAAATAACACATTCAAAACGAGTACGTGAGTATGTGAGCTCGGGACAATTTCTGCTATTCCAATTCTGACACCAAAAACAAAACGTTGCGCCAACTAATACTGCCAAAATAGTGCAGTACAGTATAATACACCGTACTTCTTTCAAGCAGCATCGTGCAACAGCACAAATCATTTCCCGCAATAAAAATAAATTATAATTAAATTATGATTGCATTTTTGGAGTCTGCGATGAACAACACATGATGCAAGATATCTGTATAGATCATCAACAAAATGCCTTACATTATTAATTATATAATCATTAAAACGGATATGGTTTGTCATACTAAAAAAAATATATGAGTTGAATATTATCGCGCCGGGAAAAAAGTCTGTCAGAAGTGGGATTTGAACCCACGCCCTCATACGAGGACCAGAACGCTCATGACTACTCTCGTAGCAAGCTTGCGCTTGAGTCTGGCGCCTTAGACCGCTCGGCCATCCTGACACATGACACATTTGCGCTATTTTGTTTCTTGTTGATTCAGCTTCATTTGTTTCTGAGCTATCGTGAGTGAAAATCGTTTCAGGTGTTTTGGTCCACCGTCCATCCGCCTCTATATCATGTTCACCTGAATATAGGCAGTTTGGTATTTGATCTTTCTTGAAGGAAACACAAGAGCATCATATTGTTGCTTTATTTTTTTTAATAGAAATTATCTATCATTGTAAAACAGTACGATAAAGTATTATATATACAACAATCCTTATTGTCCATGCATTATTGTACAGTCAACCCTTAACGGATGAAGGCTGTATATGTGTATGGACCACCTTCTATGGATATATGATGAAGGGAGAATGGTGTTTTGACTTTTAAACTAAATATTTACGGTATTTATATCAGTCTTTTTGACTTGAGTTGCTTATCTACACTTGCAATTCTTTCACAGGATTGTGATGTGCATGTTTTAGAATATATAAGCTTAACTTGTTTCAACTAATTTTATTTTTTTAGAGCTACAGCATACACAACTGGGCAATTAAAATATGAACAGCTGTGATTTGCAAACATTCTGCTCCTTACCTTAGGTAACATTTTAAACTATGCATAAACCCTACATACTTGAATTTATTTTGCTATGATCCTCATCCATCTTTGTAATATGAGACTCTTCCAAAATACAGTTGTACATTGTTATTTTTTATCCCTGCCCATATATGGCTTTTAGTTGTGAAAAGGTTCAAATACTGTGATGAGAATCTCAGATTAGGACCTATTTTGTGAATTTGAGTTTTTTAAAACCATATTCCGTTTGAAAGGGTGCATAATATAGGATTATCCGAATTATTCTTCCAAGAAGTGTGTGTTTGTGTGTTATAAAAGAATGCATGAGACCCAGGGGTTGAATGTTGTTGTGAAGGTTCCCATGGTAATACATTGATGCCTGGTGACCCCCTGGGAATGACCAAAGGTGCATCAATTTTGCATGCAGAAAAGCCTTCACCTTGCAGGTGCTAAAATGCTGAGGCAACAAGGCTTAACACAGTTGCTTCCAAGACTAAACCTGTGGGAGTTGGGCTTACTTTGATTGTTTGCCAGTGAATTTGTATGCTGCTCTGAAGTGAATGAAGCATCACAGTGTACATTTAAAATTCTCTCATCAGCAGTTGAATCAACTGATGGGAGATGCTCAGTTACTTTTTGATGTGCAGGTATATATTTCCATAAACATTTTGTGCACTGCTCTTTTAGGACATGCAGAAACAATGACAAAAGGAAGCTGTTTCCTTTTTGTGTTGCTTGGTGTAGCCTGTGGAGTTTTTGGGCAACCAAGTGACTACAATGGTACAGGATTCAGCTGTCCTCAAGGACTAGTGAGTCATTATTTCATTTTCTTATAACCTGGTTTGTCCATCCTCTATATATTTCAAAAGATTTTTAACCTAAATATTCTTCCCTCCATCTCATTACGTGTCTCCCTTCTTAATACTAGTAATGCCAAAAGAATTCTCAAAATATGTAAATATCTTGGAATATTATATTTCAGTTTTTCTGTGTGGAAACAAACTCATGTACATCCAACACCCAGTGCACCAGGACTTCTGACTCATCTTGCCCTTTTGGAATGGTGTGTAATCCTGGCTTTCTACATTTCATCTCTGACTCAATTGATTATGCATTTTAGCCACTGTGTGACATTTCTCTTTTTACACTACTATCATGCAGGTCTTCTGTGTAGAATCAGGAAGGTGCATAGATCTGAACAGTGACTGTGATGGGAAGATGAACTTAAATCCACAGCAAAATGGGGGTTCTGTCTCATGTCCTACAGGAACAGTAAGAAATTAATGTTCCTCACTAAAATGCCACTTTCACAGAAAAACCTTTTTCAGGTTTATTGTTCAATGTCAAACACTTGTGTTGACCAAGAACCATCAGGTAGACATGGAAGTGGACAAAGAGTATCATGCCCTGATGGCACAGTATGTCTCCCAACCTAAAAACAATGCAAAGCCAGTAAAATTTAATAAAGAACACCACTTTTGTGCAGGTTTATGATCTGGATTCAGGAAGATGCCTCTGGCATCCAATTTCCATGAGTGACACCACAAATGTCAGGTGTCCTTTTGGGCAGG
Source organism: Notodromas monacha (assembly GCA_905338405.1). Taxonomy (NCBI): domain Eukaryota; kingdom Metazoa; phylum Arthropoda; class Ostracoda; order Podocopida; family Cyprididae; genus Notodromas; species Notodromas monacha. The sequence continues at coordinate 10,605 of CAJPEX010002734.1, forward strand.
TTAGATTTGCAGTGTGTAGAATATTTTAAGCATAATTAAATAGTGATCAAAATTGATATTCCAGGTGTTTTGCTCTGAATCAGGGAGATGCATCAGTGCAGGATACAGTGATGATGGAGAAGGCAGGGGTGAAAATCAAGGTGAGCATGATTATGGAAATCATGATAATGACCATAATTGTAGAGGAAACCACCACCAAAGAAAGCAGCATTGGAGCCAATCTTGTTCACCAGGGAAGGTGAGCTCATGATCAAATATTAAATTTGCATTTTTCTAAAATATAGATTGAAAGGTTACAAGATCCAAAAGAACTTATAGTGCAGGATTGTTTCTGAGAATATCTGAAAATGCATGATGAAACCCTGTGCAAATATTAAAATATATTTTGTGGTGCAATATGTTCATCCAAACTCAAGCTGAACACACTCTATAATGAGCTTCCAATTTTAAAATCTGAGAAGGCAAAAGATGCTGAACTGTCCCTCTGTTTGATAATTTTGTGTAGAATGTGTATATTGAGGTCTGAGGCATGAGCTTAAAAACTTATGGAAAGCTGTTTATTTAGCTGTAGGTGCTTCTGAACATGACCAATACTAGTTTTCTCTACAGTATATGGTGAGACCCCAAGATGCGGACATAATTGGTGCATCAAGAGTGTCCCCAAGTCAAAATGTCCCTAAGACGAGTCTCATTTTCACCTAGACTTACATCATATAGTTTTTAATTAGAAGATAATTTTTTAATATTAGCAAAATGGATGGTAAATTGGTAAGAAAAATGGCAAAGAACTTTGCTTACATCAATTTTAGGGTTGGAAATATCTGTTTCTTGTAATTTGGCCTGAAATTTAATTGCAATTTTATAACAAAATGCCCCTATGTTGAGTCAGTGTCCTCATGTTGGGTCATTTTTAATAATTTTTTATGATAAGATAAGTGACCTTATGTTGAATTGTCTGCAGGTTGTTGTGTCCGCATGTGGGGGTCTCACTGTATTTGAAACCCTGATGATGCAAAAAAAAATTGAAAGCTTATGCCATGAAAGAAGTTTACAGTGTATATAAATGCTTGCGCCAATGATGCAAAGGAAACAAAAGGAATGATAGCATTATTGATCCACCGCAAGCGCTTTTCTTCTAGTTCTGATGTCATGGCAACATAGAAGTACACTTTTAATAGAACACTGGGCCTTGAGACATGCACATTACGCATTCAAAAATGGCTGCTTTTAATTATACACAACCGAAAATTATTGTTTCCCCTTTGAAAGGTTTACTGCCCAGAAATTGGGTCTTGTGTTCCTATGGGCTCTGAAGAAGGTGTCAATGACCAACCAGTTTCATGTCCAATTGGTACAGTGTATTGCCAACAATCAGGGCAATGCATTTCTCCAGGATTATCAGGCAATGGCCCAGCAGATGGCAGGTCAAGATGCCCCACAGGAACTTTCTGGTGCTTGGAAACCAATTCATGTGTTCCTGAAGGAAATATGGAGGGTCCCAGAAGAAGAAAGAGCAAGAAATGTAAACATGGAATGGTATATAACATGGAAGCAGGTGATTGTAGATCTTCAAAAGGCAACAGAGATGAAGAGCACGCTTGTAGGGATGCATCCAAGAACAACAATGCCACCTTCAGTGTTTGCTTTGCAGACTCTGATTGTCCCACATTTGCTTCTTCTTGTTGTCCAGGCAGTAAGTTGACATTATGTATTTTTTGTCTCCCATTATTGGGAAATGAGTGACTGAAACTTGTCCCCCCCAGGTGGTGGCTTCACATCATGTGTCACCAACAATGGAGAGACTCTGAATGTCACAAGCATTGATTTGGCTTCCCTCACTGATTTCAAGGTTTGCCAAACAAAGAAGCTCATTCAGACTGGCCAGAGTTGTACCAACACACAAAGTTGCTCTTCAACAGCTGCTGTTTGTTGTGCAGGAAATTGTGTCACACCTGCTGACAAAAAGGATGAAGTCTGCAAAAGTGGCAAAAAGTAACCTTTAAATAACCTTAAGTAACCTTTACATAACCTTAAGTAGCCTTGAGTAACCTTTAAATAACCTTAAGTAACCTTAAGTAACCTTAAGTAACCTTTAAATAACCTTAAGTAACATTTACATAACCTTAAGTAACCTTGAGTAACCTTTAAGTAACCTTAAGTAACCTTAAATAACCTTAAGTAACCTTTAAATAACCTTAAGTAACCTTTAAATAACCTCAAGTAACCTTTAAATAACCTTAAGTAACCTTTAAATAACCTTAAGTAACCTTTAAATAACCTTAAGTAACCTTTAAATAACCTTAAGTAACCTTTAATCTTTTGATAGAATAACATGCTGAATATTTTTTTTTCACAGGCTTTGTCCCAACAGCAAGCAGTGTGTCCAAAGGACTGAAAACTGTGAAGAGATGTGCCCACCTGGGGTATTCTACTGTACACAAACTAGCAGATGCTCCAATGATACATCTTGTCCAAATACCAGTAAGATTCTGTGGATCTTTGAAACAATTAAATCCTACAATGCAATTCAATCTGAATTCCAGGTCGCTCAGGAGGTTTGTTCTGGTTTGTTCCACCTTCCATCACCAACCAGACATCAAACTTTACCATTGAATCACTCATGACCTCTGCTGAGAGTCCAAACTATGGAAACCAAGTAAACTTCAAAGCACCTTTTTGTTGAAAGTCCAATCATTTGATAATGTGCTTTCTATAGGTTCTTGTCCTGGACTTAGTGCCAAAAGAAGTTCAAATTGCCATTGATGGAAAAAGGTTGACATCAGGGGATCAAATAAACTCCCAAAGGAGCCTTTTGCAAGTCACTGCAGCCAAAACAGGAATGTTTACAATACTGTTGAATGAAACTATTGGTAAAAAGAAGTCTGCATCAAAAAGGTCAATTTTTCTCAAGTTTTTTTCTTTGTATAGGAGGTTCCAACATCAAGAGGACCCTTGTTATCACATCCTTGCCAGCAAACTTGACATTGGGACTGAGATCTCAAAATATGATCACTTATGCTTTCAATGAATTCCAAAATATGTCATCAGCTGTTGTTATTCAAGAAGGAGACTATTTGCAATTGAATCCATGGAACATTGGTTCTTTCAACACACAATGGGACACTACTTTTAATAACCTCATGGATGCCTTGGATGCAATGATGAGTGTGTTGAGTCTGAATTTTTTTTTGGTTTTTCATGTGCAATAATCAAGCCTCTTCGGACTTATTTCAGTGTATGAGACATTGAAAAGGCTATCTGAAAATGTAGACATGTCCAATGAAGGCTTCAAATCAGTGAAAATGATGCTCATGTCACAGCTTGATGCAAATGTTGACAAAGGAGTGAAAATCTCTTTTGCCAAGAAACCTTCAAGAAAGCAAGACGTTTCTGCTGACCTAATTTATGCGCCTTGGTCTCTGTGAGTAATGGTTTTAATGCTGATTTCAAATTCACATTATTAAAAGATATATTCTTTGATCAAGGGATGGGCAAGGGCAATCTTTGGTTGTGATGGATCCCAGATCAGATATTTGGATAAAGGATCAAAGCATGGATGAATTCCAGGTCCTACCAAAACAATCTGGAGACATTGAGGTTTCCCTGACAGCTTATTTCACTCTTGCTGATGATCAAAAAGTCTATGGAAATACCACCACTCTCTTGCTGAAGGTCTACAAAAATCCAAGCAAATATTGGCTGAACCAGAAAAATTTAATATTTCATTTCATTATAGGTGGTGGACAGCAACAATGCCCCAGTGGCCATCACTGACTTTGATGAAACAGGGTTGCCAAAGCTGTCCATAGATGAACTCATTGGAGACTCCATCAGGGCTCAAACTCTTGCTGGGATATTTTTCTCTGATCAAGATGCAGGCTCCAGGCTGGGTTTGGTCATATTGGCAGCAAGTAAAACCCCATCTGTTGGCCAATGGGAATACAAAAGATCTAAGGAAACTACCTGGAAGACATTTGATGGGTTGAGCACTGATTTTCCACCAATGACTGGCTATGACAGGAATGGCAAACAACTGAGCTACAGAGGAAGACTTGATTCTCTGGCTTCCCTGCAAATCCTCTCCTGCAAGTTAGTCTAGGATTTATTTATTCAAGAAAATAACTGCATTTGGCTCATTTGGTACTTTTTCTATTATTCAGTGGAAACTCTGAAGCAGAATACAACAGAATTCAGGCAGGTGCAAGTCCATCAGACTGCACTCAACTTGAGAGCATCAGAATAGCCCCAGCTACTACAGTTGCAGAAGCTTTCAATAGATTGTCAGAGACCAATGACATGACCTGGTTGGATGAATCTAGTGCAGTCATCAGTGTTTCCACTGTCAGGCCAATATATCTTCAGCCAGATGATGAGCTTAGGTTTGTCAAGAAGCAAAGAGGTGCTTTGATGCCATTGGATTTGGCAAACTCCACCAAACTTTGGATGCTGGGATGGGATGGCAGTGATAATGTCTCAGCTGATGCAAGGGTGGAGATAACATTGCCAAGATGCATGAATTCATCCACCAACAACCCTGTGAGTGTTTTTCTATTTTTTCTGGAAATGCTGTTTGTATAATGAATTAAACATAGGGTTAGAGTTTCAAAATGGGTGCTTTAATACTGTATATTTACTCAAGTACCACGCGCACCTTTTTCCCCAAATTTCAGAAGAAAAAAACGGGTGTGTGGCAAAAGTGGGTACAACATTTTCAAGAAGTTTTAGGAAGTTATGTTTGCATTATACTTAATTATAATGGAGAAATTTGGAACAAATATGCCGTAAAAAGAAAACATTTTTGTACTGAAAAATTTGAAAATTGATCAGATTTTTTTCAATTCATGCCTGAAGGCAAATTTTTTGTTTTTTGTTGTTGAAATTTTATGGTTTTAGATTCACTAAAAATTGGGGTTTTTGTCTCACTTGGGGATAAGATTTTTGCAAAATTTTCCACTGAAAAACACCTGTGCGCTCCTTACTTGAGGGCGCGTGGTACTTGAGTAAATATGGTAATTCTTTTGAATTCAATTGCTGGGTATACTATGAATCAAAACAAAAGCGTGATTGCAAAAATATGGATTTTTTCCAATTGCTCACAAGGTTGAGTCACTTCTCTGAATAAGGATCAAGTCTACAAAATTTTTCCACATTAAAATTGAATCATTTCTTACTCTGAGAAAAAAATATCAGACACAGAACTTCTTTATTAACTTCAAGTTTTGACTTATATACATGATTATGAGAATATTTTCAGGGTGACTGTGGCAGCAGATCAAGTCTATCAACAGATATAGTTGTCATGCACCTGGATCAAATTGATTGCTTTGGAAGAGTGTTTACTGGCAGAAATGCTCCAACAGTGGATGCTTGTGGGGTCTGTGGAGGAAATGGAAAGAGTTGCATGGACTGCACCAGCACACCAAATGGAAGTATGTAATCTTTCAAGTTGTGCATTAAACCAGAAATGTCTTTATAAATCTAAAAAGGCAGATAACTTGAGCCAGGAAATCTAGGAAAAACAACTCATAGTGTATAAACAGTGATGTTTTGAAGTGCAGACTGTGCAGCTGTCAGACCTTATGTGGTTAACAAATGGGATATTGGAAAGTTTAAAATGTACTAGAAAATTGAACATGCTAAACAAAACCTGAATCAAATCTCTGTATAAACTGTACCTCAGAATCATTCAAGATCCCTTGATAAGGCTCCAATAATAAACTAGACAAGATTAATTTTGGGGAAATGTTGTGCTTGATAATGAAGTATTCATCCTTTAATTGATATATATAGAGGCATATTTGGATTGTGGAACCTGTGTTGGTGGCACCACTGGAAAACAAGCAGTCACTCATGACTGTGCTTTGCAATGCCCAGCAGTTTCAAACTCCTTCATGAACTCCCTCATTGGTTCAGGTAGCACAAAAACCTGTGAAGTACAAGGGACTTCACATTTCACATGTGGTTCAACATCTACATCTTTCTTGACTGAGTATACCATCCTCATTTACATGGATTCAGCATTTGGGGATTAATGATTATAATAATAATGCTTTTTCAGATGTGGGACATGTGTCACAAATTCATCAAGTACAATAACCTGTGACAATAATAGTACATCAAATGCTTCTGCATTGAAGTGTGACTTGGCCACAAGCGAGATGGACTTGTGTGGGGCCTGCTTGACCAAGGGTGATCCAAAATTGAATGGTAAAATATTATTTTATCCTTAGAGAGGCATGATCAACTAATTTTCCATGATTTCCCAGCATGTGACAAAATCAATGTTGCTGCTGGTTCCATCATAGAAATTGCCAGGTTTGGACCACAGTACAAGCAGAAGGTTTTGTTGGGCAAAAATGTTCCACCATTCAGCTCAGTTAGGTTCTATTTTCAGTCCCAGGATGTGAGTGTAATTTTTTGTGGGGAAAAAATTATGCACAGTGTGAAACAGCCCCATCATACATTTCAGGGCAAGTTCATGCAGCAAATTCAGCAAATTGCCAGGATTCCTATGGGTTATTCCTTGGTTTGGAACCCACTGACCTTTGCCTTCTCTGGAACTGGGAATATTCGGGCTGACTTTAACTCTTCCAAAGCGGAAAATTTTTCTAGGACTACAGACAATTTCTGGGTTGTTGATTCCAGCAAAGTGACTAAAACCTGGCTCAACTCCACAACTAATTTGTTTAGTGATTCTCAATTCTCTGTAAGTTTCTCACTATAGTGCATTTTATACAATGCTTCAACTTTTGAAATGAATTTCTTTTTTAGGTGGCTGCTCAATTGAAAGATGCTCTGCCACAAGGAATCAAACCGAGCTGCTTTTTAGTTGGAAGTCAAGCACAGAATGTGCGAATTTTATCAACAGCTTTGAGGGATGACCAGAAAACTGTGACTTGTTCATCCCAAGGAATTTTCCTAAGACCGTTCATTGGAACTATTGGGATTATTCTGACCCCTGGGAATGAAGAGCATCTTCATCAGTGAGTTTGGTTATTTTGTTTAAAAAATTTATTTCAATTACTACTACATATTACTGATTTTATGGATCCTCAGTCTGGCCACTGATGCTTTCATCATGAATGCAAGAAAGCCCTTCAACAACATAACTGGTCTGGAGTTTAAACAGGAAGGAGGGAACTTGCAAAGAGCATTGATTGAATTTTCAGACAACATAGATTGTAAACCAGGCACAAGTTCTGACTTCAATGCAAAAGTTTTGTTGAACAGTGAGTATAACTGAATCTCACACTTGGAAAATTGAACAACTTTTGAGCAATTTTGAATATTTTTAGACACTGAGTGCAATGGGAATGAATTGGAGGTGCAGTTTTCCACAGAACTGGCATCTTCTCTAAGATCTTCAAGCATTATTGAACTGCCCTTGGATATTTTCTTCACTGGATGTACTCTTGCTACCAATGTCACAGCTTTCATGCAAACCAAGACCATCAAACTTCAAAATCCAATACCAATTGTAAGTCCTTAATAAAAACTTTCTATTTAGTACATGCAGGTAAAACATGTTGTACATATTTCTTGTAGATCAAGCCAGAGTTTGAACTGATAGGAGACAAGTATGTGTGCAGAATTGGTGGAGAGGACTTGGCTATGTATGAAATTATGCACTTGAGGGGATTTGCTGGAGGCCCAGTGTCTATTGAATGGACAGCCATGATGGAAAATGGTCAAGTTTTACAATTTGAAGACATGAGCAAGACTTGGGTAGATGCCACTGGGGTTTCCAAAACAGAAAATGCTTCCCTCTTCCAACTGCTCAGCACAACACAGGTTCATGATTTACAAACAGATCTTTAGATCCATTTTTCTAATGTGAACTATTCATACTTAAGGTCACAGCAGGGACTACAGTGACTGTTATTGCAGCTGTGAAAAATTGGCAAGGACAGATGACCCAAAAGAATTTCACCACAACTTTGACAGATAGTACTTTAACTATTTTCATCAGAGGACCAGACAACTTTGCAGCAAATGAAATTGCTGTCTTTACATTGGAAACATTTGCTTTGTGCTCTGGGGCTTCTCAAGATTTGAAGGTATAATCCATTGAAAATTTAACTTAGTCTTCATACTGAAATTTCCATACTGTCCTGTCAACAGTTTGCTTGGAGCATCACAGGAATACCATCAGCAGCAGGAGAGTTTGGATCAATCCTCAAAATACATCCTTTTGTACTGTCAAGTGGGGCAATCTACAATATATCAGCAACTGTCTACAGTTCAACTGACCCATCAATTTATGCAACAGTGGGCTTTCTTCATAAATATTAGGGCATGCTTGGTTTTTAAAACTTTTTTTTTTCAGGCTTCAAAAACTGTGTATGTGGACCCAGCAGTGGACATCCTGGGGGCAAATGAGACCTTTGAGGATTGGCTGCCACAGTTGACTACTGGGAGTTTGACAGCTTTCAATGTTTGCAGGGACTTTATAGATGATGATGAACAAGTAATGGAAACATGTCATGTTCAAGATTATCAAATTTAATTTTAACAAATTTTAGTGGACATGGTCGTGTCACGTTGAGAGGAACGGAACCAAAGTTGCTTGTGCAACAACCAACAATGGCTTGAGGCTTGAAAATGACCTGACATCAGGCTCATTGGGAACCAATGCACTGTCCATGCAATGTCTTGCTGTACCAGAAAAGAAATTGCCTCCAGGAAAGTGAGTTTCTTTTGTACTTATGAAAATAAGAAATTTTTGACATTGTTATGATTACTTAGGTACTGGTTTACTGCATGGGTCTACACACCCACCAGTGGTCTCAATGCCAAGATGGAAACATTTACGGTGGAAATTTTTGCTGGCAGAAGCCCCACTTTGGTCCTAACCAGCCCTCTGAATAACATGCTGAATGAAGGGGAAGGGGCCATTTTAGAAGCAAGGGTATTTGGCAACAGTCCTGGGCTGAGAGTCTATTGGGAGTCCTTGGTTCCTCTTGGTGTGTGAAATGCTTACTGCCTTTTAAATATAGGTGGTGCCTTGCAATTTGACCCTATCTGTTGCTGCACTAGGGTCACATTGCAAAACACTTTGTAAAATTGAGAAATATCAGCACAAAAATGCAAAAAAAGGCCAATACGGGTCAAATTCTGAGGCAGAGATTGAAATTGCAAGTCAACATTGCATCTTTGCTGCAAATTTGACTGTCAAATTTCAGGACGCTTGAATTAAAGGAGGTCAAATTGCAAGGTACTATACCTGCATTACATGTTTATAGACAATTATTATCATTTCACAGGTTACAATCTCCTGCAAGTGCCTGCCATGTCCTGTGGAGTTGTAGAGAACTGGAGAAACAGCTTGGTTCAATTGAGCATTCCTGGAGCTGGTGAAAAGTAAGCATGCACTCCTTGCAGAACTTTCCATTTTGGAATACGATTTTTGAAAAATCTAATCCACTTTAATTTGTAATTTTCACACTTTAATTGATCAGTCCACATTCAAGGAAAATGTTTTTGCATGGCAGAAGATAAAATGTGCCTTATTTGCATCAGAGAAAAAGGATTTCAAGGTAAAAATTTCCTTCATGTTTCAAGTATGAGTTAGACATTTCTGTGGTTTTGCAGGCACATCTGAACAAGACCCAGTAGAAGGTTTTAGCTGGAATTTTATGAGAAATAAAATGCATTACTGGCTCTATGCTGATAACCTATTTTAACACGTTTTTATTAACTTGCTTTCTTGTCTGTTTGTTTGTCCGGATCAAATTTTGCAACTCAAATTTCGCTCACTTCCCAACTAGCTAGCAAGCTGAAACTTTCAGGATAGCTTAGAAACTGATGACAATGCAATCTTTTGTTAAAAGAATAATTATAAGAATATTTTTTAAAAAGAATAAAATAATTATAGTAGATTAAAAAATTAATCTAAAAAACCACGTTTTTCAAGTAAGACTAAAAAGCACAAAAAAATTTAGTAGATTAAAAAATTAATCTAAAAAACCACGTTTTTCAAGTAAGACTAAAAAGCACACAAAAATTTAGTAGATTAAAAAATTAATCTAAAAAACCACGTTTTGAAAAAGCAAAAAATAACCTTAGATTAATTTTTTAATCTACTAAATTTTTACAGAACAAGATCATTGCGGAGCACAGATCACAAAGACAATGAATAATTATGAATAAACAACAAATGCACAATCCACCAGGGAAGATGACAGGAAGGGGGTTTCTTAGCAAAAATTCCAAAGTGAAGTTAGAAAGTAAATTTCAAAAGATCACAAACTGAAAACTCAAATCATGCAGAAAGATCATGGTACAATCAAATGCAAAAAATTTCCAAAAAATACTGACTGAATTGGGCTAAGAAAATGGACAAAGAACAGGGTATTACATAATTGGGGAATACCATGGAATTTCTCATTATGCAGCAAAATTTGCATGGATATTTCACCTAAGAATTTTAGGAGCAAAGTAAAGATTTTCAAATGCAACATATGTCCCTTACAATCAACACAGAATGTGTTTGGCTTTGTGTGGAAGTTTTTACCAGCCACTTTGTTTTTACAAGTAATGTGAATTGCATACATATTTTAGCTGATCACCTCTGTGTCCTTCAAAGCAGTACCAAATATGCTTTTGCAGAAATGATTTCATTGTGCCTCAGTGGAAAGCATACCCCAACTACCTTCAAGGTTGAATGTCATTACCAGATTTAGCTCTGCTTCTTCTTCTTCCACAGGAACCATGAAAAGCAAGAGACCCTGATGGGAGATTCAATGTACCTTGTAAAACTTAGAGCTGTTCAAGACTCTGGGCCTGAGTCATCTGCCACCATCAAGATTTTTGTGAATGGAGCCCCCAAGCCTGGGATAGTTCAGGTGATTTTCATTTTTATTTTTGATGGTTGCATTTTTGGTTAAAATAGAATTTGAGCAGGTGCAAGATGGGTATGAGACAATCAAAGCTCTAGTGACAGAAGTACCAATCAAGGCACCATACTGGTGGGATAATTTCCCAATCACAACCGGTGGCTCTGGGGGAAAGTTTTCAAGATTGAATTATGCTTTTGGGTTTTCTTACAAAGGAGATGAAAGAGTCACTTACTCCAAGTTCATTTTCAATGGAGCTCCTCAGGTCATCATGACTCTCCCTCCTTCAAGTGAGTTTTTTCTTTAACATACTCATTACATTATCTGACCTCATTTTCCTTCCTGATTCATTTTCATTGTCCATTTTCTTGAATTTGTCAATATTCTTGCTTTGTTCCTTCAACAATGTAATGGTGGTACTGTACCTTGCAAATTGACTATAATTCATTGCTGGACTAGGGTCAAATTTCAAAGCAGTCAAAGTGTGAGACACTTTGAAAAATTAAGGAATAGAAGCACAAAAATGCAACAACAAAAAAGTGGCCAAAGCAGGTCAAATTCTGGGGCAGAGGTTGAATTGCAAGTCAACCTTCCTGCATTGAATTGTGCAATGGTTGAATTGCAGGAGGTCAAATTGCAAGGTACCACCTGTATATCCCAGTGGGTTATTGAGTTGATGTTTCAGCTTTGTGTATCAGTTTTTCTTCTGAGAGAAAATTTGTGACACTCAAGCATCTCATGTGAAAAATTCCAATTCCTTTTCAAATACAGTTGAACCTTGCTAAGTCAAACCTCCCTAAGTCAAGTTATCTTCAAGTCCCTGTCTGAATTCCTTTAGAAAAAATATACTAAAAACCTCCTTAACTCAAAGGCTTTTCCTCTAACATCTCCAGCAAAATTTGAATATGAAGCCTTTTGACAATTATTTTATTGTAACAGGAAATAAGAGAAAACATTACAAAATATAATTTGATGTTCTTTGAAAGGATGTGAAAGACTAAATTGGACAAACAAAATCGTATATTCAAGTTCAGCAACCTGTCAACTCATTTTAGAAGCAATTTAAGGCTCACAATATTGTAATGTTCAACTTGGTGCAAATTTTCAATGTTTCCTATTATAAAAAAAGGTTGATCCCATAAGTCAAGCATCTAGCTTCTAGAGTATATAAATTAAATCTTCCCTAAGTCAAAACCTGTCTAAGTTGAAACCTCCCCAAGTCAAAACCTCCAATATAAAAAGTCACAACATTGATCCGTAAGTAGAAACCCCTGTAAGTCCATTTTTTTGTGGGTCCCTTGAAATTCAATGTAGAGAGGTTCAACTGTATATTTATTCAGAAAGCTACAAAACCAATTCATTTTTTTTCAAGGGAACAATGAAAGAGAGGCCACAATCTATGTCAAGGTCTGTGACTCCCTTGGTGCCTGCAGAGAGCAGCCAGGGCCTAAAGTGATTGTGGAGACAAGTTCTCTGACAACAGAGGACATGAAAATCACCTTGACCAATGATGTTCTACCAACACTGCAAGGATATCCTGTGGAGGGTCTGAGAAAATTGTCCACCTTATTGTCTGTAATGCCTTCTAATGACACTGAAGGTGGTATTTCAAATGCAAGTCTCCACATGCTGCTGGATGTCTGCAAAAGTGTGGTGGCATCCCAAGTCAGCAGTCAATTGGTCAAGTGAGTTACTATATTGATATTTTTTTCATCAGCTTCCATGAGTCCTCTATAACTGTATATGACTAATGCAAGGTTTGAGTGGCATCAATAGAATGACAATACTTTAAATTCACCTATTCAGGTTAAATAACTTGGAAGATGCATCCCAAAGGACCTCTTTGGTCAACTTTATGTCTCAAGCTGTCAGCACTGCTGATGGAATGTTGAAGATGTCCCCTGGAGACTCTCTTTCAACAGTGAAGAGCCTTGTGGGACTTGTTGACTCCCTTATTGCCACCTCATTAACAACAAACTACAGTGCCAATAGCACTATGGCTATGGGAAGAAAGGTTATTGAAATTCATGAACAAAAATAAAAACTTCTACTGTACTTCATCTTCTTCCAGAAAAGGGAAGCGTCAACAAGCTACAACGAGTTGGAAGCTGAGCATGAGCAGGTTCCACACATAAGAAACAAGAGACAAAGTGTTCAAACAGATGTGACAAGTTGCACATCAGATCTTGGGTTGGATAGAGTTGCTAATTCATCAACAATGGTAAATCTGTGACTTTTTGTGGATGAGATGCAGGACATTGAAATACATTGTTGATTCCATGGATATATATATAGACGTATGACATGGTGACAGCTTCTTTTGCAACTTATGAGTTGTCCCTGTCAACTCAAAACAGCATCATTGATGCCAAGAAGAAGATCATTGAATTGGCTCATTCTGCACAAAGCCTCATATGCTTGAATCTGACTCTTGGTTCAAAGGCTGCACCCATCATTGGAAAGGCTGGAGATAATTTCATTGTATCTGTTCTTAATCAAGATTTCACAGGAAGAGCAACAATTGGAATCCCTTTGATTGCAAAAAGTGACTTGGGGTTCTATTTGGATGGCTCAAGCTCAGTGAGAAACAAAATCAAACCGTGGTACTTCTTTTATTTTTTATACTCATTCATACACAACTTTTCAGGTTATTCTGAATTCAACCTTGGTGAATGCCTACTCACAATGGAAGTGCAATCCAAGTGATGCAAGTGTCATTTGCACTGGGACATGCTTGGCAGCAACCGCATATGCTGGGGATTGGTTGGAAGAAGTCAGAGATCAACTAGACCTACCAATTGTCAACAAAACATTATTGTCAGCAATTCACCAATCCTCACTGAAAAAAAATGATCACCACAGTCTTGTTCTGTCCTCAGGAGTGCCATCCATGAAATCAGGATGATCAATCCTGTGACAGGAGCCTTCATTCCACAAACAGTCATTGCATCTCCTGGCTTTACATTGAGGGTACCATTGGATGGACCTATTTCAGCTGGAGAAGGATACCAAGTAAAAAATATATATATAGAGCATTATGCTTGATGGCCTTCAACATTTTTGATTCATTGTGTTTTCACAGTGTCATCAATGGATTAACTGTCAATGGACCAACACTAGCTGCACTTCAGGAAACTTGAACACTACTGCTAACATGACTTTGGATTGTTCATGTGACCGAACTGGATTCATTGGGTATACAGTATTCACAACCTTGAACAGGAATCTTGTATATTTCACTTTTCTTGGCCAGCACCATTCATTTTTAGTTCCACAGTTTGAAGCAACAAAAAACCCTTACACAATAAGTCATCAGCTGAAAACTTGATATGCTCAAAAGATTGATACAGTATTGATTTTAGAACTGTAGTTCTGCTAGACATTTTGCTAATCGTCCTTGAATAGGTTTATATTCCTGTCTTATTCATAATATACAGGTGCATGGTACCTTGCAATTAAGCTGAAATCTTTTGCCAAACTAGGGTCAAATTGAAAGACACTTCATGAAATTCCAAAACGTCAGTACAAAAATGCAAAAAAGTGGCCGAAGCAGTTTGAAGTGTGAAGAATTTTGAGAGGAATGTTTGGTGTTTAAAATAAAACTCATGAATTTGGTTGGGCTACAACCAGGGTGACTGAACACCCTATTTTAAAGTTGATATATTTCAATAATTCACATAGTACACTTTTTCCAAGTTTTCTGGAGGTTTTGGAGGCGTTATCTGTTGGAAGATTCTCAAAAAGTGATGAAAATGGTGAGAGAAGAGTCACCAAGAAAACTATCCTCAAGGGTACAAAAAATGGGTTGGCCACAGATGGCCTCAGAGATAAAGGACAGATGGTTTCACAGAAAAGATCTTGTAGATCAGATTGCACCCCCTTTTCAAGAATAACAGTGTTAGCAGACCCTGGAGGTTGAATTTCACCCCTCCAGGAAGTCCTGGGAATAACGGGGCTTCCCCCTGTCCTAGGAAGTCTCCAAGGGCAGAGGAGGCAAGTTTTGGGGAGAGCCCAAACTTGTCTCCCCTATCTCAGAAATTTCTGCCATCAAAAAATTTGCCACACAAAGTGTGGGGCAAGGGTTGAATTGCAAGTCAATTTATCTGCAAATTTGACTGTCAAATTGCAGGACAGCCAAATTGCAGGAGGCCAAATTGTGAGGTACCACCTGTATACTAATATCTACAAATATCTTCTTCCTTTCAGAGTATTTGCAGATCCACTTGGAGTAAAATATCCAGTTGGCTATGTCCCCCCAGGACAAATGACATCACCTCCAGCTACAACAGCTGCTGGAGCTACTACAAAAGCTCCTGGGGCAGCTACAACAGCAGTCTCAGCAACAGCCTCAGCAACAGCCTCAGCAACAGCCTCAGCAACAGCCTCAGCAGCAACAACAAAAGCAGGTGCTGCAACAACAGCTCCACCATCTACCACAACACAGACAACAACTACTACCACTACCCAACCAAAAGTTGTTGCCACAGTGAGGGTTGGGTGAGTTTGATCACTTTTCCATCCCCTCATATGGTAAAAAAAAAAGAACACAATTATGCCTTGAACTGAGATTGATTTAGTAAATAGAACTTATAGGAGGAAAAAGGCAATCAGCCTCTTTTGCTCCATGACTTTATTGTGTGTGGAGGAAAATTTGAAACTTTTGCAAATTATTATGTGCCTAAACACCGTTTGAAAACAAAATTGAAACCCGTGCAGGATAATTTCCGTATTAATATATTCTACATTGTTGAAGGCATCATTGTGTTTGGGTTTGCTGTGGTTTGGCTTGAGCATGACATTTCCAGCAGTTCTTGTGTGAAATGCATCAATTCAAAACACAATTTCAGCAACTCAACAGAGTCAACAACAGCAGCAGGGACACCAATGATTTATTCTTCAACTAGTTCTGTCAAACCTACAACAGTAACTGTTTTGGCCACAAATGCAACCACACAAACAGCAGCAACCACAACAAAGCCTATCACAACATCTACATCCAAAGCTGCAACATCTACATCAAAGCTGCAACATCTACAACACAGGCCCAAATATCTGCTGGTACAACAATATATCAACCTGTGCAAATTGGGTAAGGTTCCAAGATGAACATCTCCAGGGATATTTTTGCATGATTTTTTGCACATTTTGCAGTGTTTTTCTCACATAAATTAACATTTTCTAGCATATTGTAAATCAATTTATCTTTTTTTCAGAATGAATGAGCAGTACACTACTGTACTTGGTGGCAGGACAGCTGAAGTGGCTCAAAATCACATCAAGGGTCAGCTGAACAATCAATTTAAGAACTCCATCAGAGATGTGCTGCTGATTGAAGGTGAAAACAGCTTCAATATAATTACTTTGGATACTTTAAAGTTGATAATGGAATTTTTCTACATAGGCAAAAAACCTTCAGCACCAGCTGGCAGGAGAAAGAGAGCAACTTCCAATGATACCACAGCTGGTAAGCTTGTGTTTTGATGAATCTTTCCTTGACTTTGGGATTAACAATTTTGTAATACTGTATTCAATTTCAGCATATCCTACAATTCTGCAATTTGCTGTGACTGATCAAGCACAGTTGGATCTTTTAAAGAATGTTGTGGCTTCTGGGAACCTAGTGGTGACTGATGTGAATGGAAATAAGTATGCCATCCCTGCTCAGAATTTGACTCAAGTCCAACCAGCTACAGGTTAAAATTATTTATTAATCATTAAAGCATTGCAATATGAGTTCACATACGTTCTTTGTTGTTTATTCCAGATACCAAGGAAAAATCACTGCCAGTGATCATAGCAGCAGTTGCTGGAGGAGTGATATTTTTGCTCCTCATTTTTGTCATCATTGCCATCATCATAAAGTCTAAGAAAAGGCAGCCCAGAGTGATGCCTTTCAATCCTGTAAATTATTTATGATAGCAAAATGAAATTGTTTCATGAAACTGAATGCTCATGTTTTCTACAGAATGGTCAAAACATGGCTCAACCAACATACAGAGCTGTGGCTTTTGAGAAAAATCTTGTGTTGCCAGGAGGACCATATCCTGGACTCAGCTATGACAACACTATGAAAAGGGTAAATATTGGCAACTCTTTCAAGCTTATTTTTCAAATATTTGCATTTTTTTAAATCACTGCTGGAAGAACTTAACAAGCTTTGAACAGCCTGCAACTGTGAATTAAGTTTTTAAGCACGTACAAATTTAAATTCACTCATTTGTGTCAAAGAAACAGGAAAAACTAAATTGTTTGCTGTTTAAATATGCGCTGAATATTAAATTTCATAAAAGAATTGCATTATTCCATAGGCATTCAAAATAATGAGGGTTTTTCTTTTGAGGGAATAACTGAGCACAACATTTTTTTTAAATGAAATGCACATTGTGTTTCAAGGATGTTTGACTTTTTAATGTCAGTTCATGTGTCCCATGAAATCCCTTCAGTTTTTAAAAACAAATTTCTGATTGTGTTCTTGATTTAATTCTCATGCTTCTCATTAGAATCATCTGGCTCAAAATCCAGATTTCCATACCATGACAGAGGAGCAGTTGTACATAGGCAGGAAAGTGGATCATACACTGGATCAGCAATTGGAGTGGGGATCAATGAGAGGGGGAAGCCAAGGTTTAACTGGACACCAACAACCTCCCCAAGTTCATAAGCCACTGGCAACACCTGCACCACAACAGGTGCAAACCTAAACCTCTTTATGGGTGATATTTTGTGAGGTTGCTTCTAGATTTGAGCCATTTTTTGGACATTCAAGCTGGTTTTGTTTGCTGAAATTACTTTTGCTTGTGGCTTATTCTCTTGTAGAATCCTCAGACATCTGAGTAGACTTTCAGAAGGACACTTCTGATACCTGGTGAGGCGACATCTGGTGTGTGTTTGTTTTCCTTTCCATCATTATGCAATTTAAATTTCTAATGCTCGTGGATGAGTTGAGGGTTCTGGAAGTGATGAATATATTTTATCTCTGGAATTGCAGATGCCAGGAACACCGGAATATTGACATCACACCATGAAGGAGAGCAGAATATTGTCAAAGTTCATCCATGTCAGAGTTCTGTAACTATGAAATGCAGGTCTCAAAATTATGAGAGACTTTCGAATGACAACTATGTTTGGAAGTGTTTATTTTGAACTAATCTGAAATGCACTGTTCCTGATCCAAAACGAGTCAATTCATTGGAATTTTCAATGAGACAATAAGCCATAAAGTGAATAATTTTGAGGTTTATTCTTCTTTCACCGGTTTTCTCAATCAATTATCACTTTCATCATAATACCCTTTTCAGGCACTAAAATCAATTAATTTCAAACTCATTTGGTGACTCCATGAACATCTTGATTTTCTTGGAGAACTTTTGGCAGCCATTTTCAATAGTGACCAATAACTTTCCTCAAAGTTTCCATCTCAGTTTTCAGCAGGGATTTCAGTGGAGCACATTTTTCCACTTTCTGAAGAATCCAAGAGTCCAGTACACATAGTCTGGTAAAGAAAGAAGTTTGCTTTAAATTTTGATTTCAATTTTTTAAATATTGAAATCAAACTCACTCAAGATCTGCTTTGCAGGCTCTTTTACAATGTTCCCTGGAATTGGCACTACACAACAATAAATTGTTGAGCACAAAAAAATACTTGTAAGTCAATATCGTTTCTTCAGGCCCAAGATTCATTGGCTGTCCTCCAGGCCACATAATGTTCACCAGTCTTGCAGCCATACTTTCCAGGAATACACACTGAAAAGGAAATTTATTCATGCACTGAAATTCATTAACATTCAAATGTTTTTCATGAAAAACAGAAACAGGCTGAAGACCTGGTGCTTTAAATAAAATTTTACTGCTGCTTTGTCTTCAATATTGGGGATGGGAGGGTGTATGCAGAATACATGTAGGATGTCCAGTTTTATTTTGTGGAGTGTGTTCTCTGTTGTTTTTGTCATTGGTTTGTGCTTTGTTTCATGCTTTGAAGTGATTGAATGTCTTTGGGGGGAGTTGGGTTGGGTGGGGAAGGGGCTTGGATGCGGGAGTCTTGGTTGTGCCTTGTGAACGCTGAAAAGTGGCAAATAAAGTTTTCTGTTCATTCATTCATTCATGAAAAACTTGCTGTGTTTTCCTCCATGGAGCTCAATGATGTCTGCAGCAAGGTTGGCAGGGGCTGAGCCACATTCAGGCTCAGGGTTTTCAGCAGCTCAAACACCAAAGATACTTTGCCATCCATGGATGATATTATCAATTCATTCAACTGAAAAGTGTGAAGAAAAAAACAGTATGAATAAAAAATATCCTCATAAAAAGTAATAGGAACCTGACCTCTTCACTGTCATCCTCTGAAGATACAGTATTAATTGTGGGCATTAAAATGATTTCCATGAGATGTTGCCAGTGTTGGCAACCCTGAGGTGTATCAGACAATAAAATCTGTAGATATTAAAAATGAAATTATTTGTTTCAAAGAGTTTTAATCAGAACTTCCTCACCTGTGCATTATGGCTTTTATTATTAGCACCCTGCATCAAAATGGACAAAGTGTCCAGTATGAGGTTCACCAGCTCCAATTCTTCTTGTAGCTCCACTGCAGATTCGCTTCTGTAGGTTTTTCTAGGAAGTATTGATACTAAATACTGGTAAAATGTAGGATCCTGGAAGCAAAGAGGAAATGCATTTTCCCACAGAAAAAAAAGAATCAACTTCCATTGTTTTTTGGTAGGAAATATGCATGCTTTCTAACACTGAGGTAGGACTTTTTTAAGGAAGCTGAGACCTTTTGTAAAGACCTCAGGTCACCAAGAAAGGCAAATATTTGTGGTGTGTGCTTGTCAAAGTGAACAATGCAGAACCATTAAAAAAACTTTTTCAAATCAAAACTTTCACATTATTCTTACTTTTGAACAACTCTTATCTGCATGTTTCCTTTTACCTTCAAAGGAGTGAATTTTCAAAAATATTCTAGTATCACCTAAGAAAGCGAAAAATGTTGATACTGACATTCCAGAACAAGTGTCTCAACTCCAAACTCCGTTTAGCAGCACTTTTCAGCTCCTGGATGAACTTGTATCTTCCCACAAGAATCAAATGATCCTTTTCACACTTTGATGCGGATTCTTCAAGCTCTTGAACATATTGTCTCTCTGTCCCCATCAGGTCTTCCTTCAAATCCTGAAGCAACAACTCCAAGTTCTCTCTTGACTGGAAATTACTTGCTTCTGGAGTGAATGTTCTTCTAGATGTCGCTTCCTGTTCCAAACAAAGAAATAAGGCATAGCAGCATTATTCTGAAAATCCAGCAAGCATCTGATCTTCTAGAGCAGAAGCCAGATTGATGCCTTGCTGATTACATCATTAATCATTTTTAAATTAAATCATTTTTAAATCCCGAACCTTGAAGGTGTGTGACACAGTGTTCCCCAATCTTTAGAATATAGTGCCTGTCTAAAGATATTTTTTGTCAGTATGTGAGAAATTTTCTTCAGCATGCTATATTCATGAAAAGTAGCAATGCAGTCTTATCTTGAACTTTGGAAAAGCAATGGCAGTTGAAATTATCTGATGAAGAGTAAAAGATTGCTTTTCTCATATAATAACACTTCAGATAAATTTCCATCTGCTGAAATTAAATATTTTTATTTTTAATTCTGAGAAACCTTTCTTAAAGCCCAGCACTTTTAAATTTTGGAAGAGATTCCATTATATTCAGGTCATTATTGGCTCTTGACTTAATTTTTACAAAAAGCCAGACACTTTTCAAACACCTGTCATAAATTCTTTCCAACAAAGCTTTTTGGTTCTGCAAATATTCTATGAAACTTGCCAGTCCACAGAATTTTTTCTGGAAATTTGCAAGTTCACAGGCCAAAAAACATTGGGTAGCACTGGTATAGCACATTTCACAGCTTAAAATTCCAAAATAAAGCATATTTGTAGTATATAGCAGCCACTCACTATAAGTCTGGATGTCCAAGCAACCCTGATCCACTGGGGCAGATTGGAGGCTTGATTGAGGATGTATATATGAAATTGCTTTGTTTGCCTGGGTTCTTCTTCTGCAATAACATTTGACCTGCATGGGAGAAATAAATTTTCAGATGCAAAGCATTCAATAGCACCAGCAGCAAATTTCAAAAATTGTTACCTTAAATCTGTGGCAGAACCACCAGGCAAACTTAACCTCAGATTCACCACAGATTCCAAGCTGTCAGTTGACTCAGACTTTCTGAAACCCCCTGTGGAATGTCTCATGGCTCTGTAGCTGAAATCTGACATTCTGGAACTTGTTCTTGGCATGGACAGGGTTCTTGTGAGGACCTTCTTGATGGGTGTGACATCTGGTGAAACTGCCCTGTTTTTTCTGGCCAGCCAGGGATCTACAATCAAGTTATTACAGGTTTCCTCTGGAATCTCGTCAGGGCTGAGGAAAATCTTTGGTGCCAGAGCTTTGGAGCATCCTGAGCTGGAGGAACTGTCACTGGACAGTGACTGTCTGTCATCCAAACTGTCATAACCACTGGTATTTCTTTCAAAATGTAAAAAAAAAAATTAACAAAGAAATCTTTTTTCGAATTTGAAGATTAAAAAAAAAACTCACCTATGCAGATAAGCACCTTGTTCCTCTCCAAGGACAGCAGCAGTGGTATTACTATTGGCAGCGCTGTCGAGGAATCCGCTGTCCGAATGCTGCGACTGATCATCGCGACACCTAGCTGACAAACTTCGCGATTCTAGCACTGCAGTTCCCACATTTTCCACCCGGCGGCGTCGCGATCGGTCTCTTCGCTGCTTCGTCGCAGCCCCTTGGGCTTGCTCATCCCCCGACCACAACTCGCTGTTGAGCATCACGTTCTCGCTGAGCGTCGCCACTCGCAGGGGTGAGGCGAGGGATGAAGAGACATCTTCGTGGCTGGAGTGAACGGACCCATCAGAAGGTCTTTCCTGGGGCTTTTGAGACTCCGTGGAGTGAGTTATGCAAATGTGGAGGAGGTTCTGAGTGTCCTGGGCCTTCAGGAACTCTGGGTAATCATTTATCTGCGAAATACATTCGGAAAAAGGGTGTTATCCTATTTACAGCCGCACTGCAGGCACCATCAAGTATATAAGAACCACACTAGTGTTTTCCAGTCTTAAATTTTCATAATATTCCTGAAGAGACGCGCGCAATCCATTTTCAGTGACCATAAAACTGCAATACTTCAAGGAGGAGAACATCCAACTTTGAATTAGTTAGCCACCAACTGAACCCAAATTCAACAAGTTTTATTCCCATGGAAATGATTTTTTCATGCACAAATTTGTGCAAAATGTATAAAAAAAATACAGTTCACTCTAATAATGCACACCTAAACTTCCAAGACTTTTTGAAAAATCTATACATAGTACCCACCTACAATGCACATCATTTTTCCCGGTAAATAAGTTCAGAAAAAAAGTTTTGAATCTTACTGAAATAAATAATTTCATTGCAACAGTTTACAGTAAAAGTAAAATGCCCCTTTTTGACTCTGGTAATAGGTTTCTTCCCAAAAAAATTATCTTGTTGATTTGAATAGTATTCTCATCATACTCTAGGACACGAAAGAAGAAATTACTGCACTTCTAAAGATCACATTTTTTGAAAATATTTCTGCTTCATCTTTCTTATAAATTCCTGATAACAAAAGATATAGTCAGGGAGGAGGCCATAGCAGGTTGCTGAAATACACATTAGCTGTAACCCTATCTTAACCAAGTAACAACAACTACTCTGAGGTGTATTCTCTTTAAAACAAATACAACATCCTTATACCTTTACTGGGGGCTCATCTAGTAATTCATATATAGCAGATTATATCTGATTTTTTAAAGAAAGTGATGTGAAGCAATAAGAATCATTTTCCCTGAAGTGGTAGAGCATTTTGCACATCATCATAGAAAGATTTTCATTTGGGTTCCTTAGACTTACACTATTCCTTACACTAAGAAAGTCACAGCAGCTGTAAATCCATACTGCCTTATTCTTGGAGGCTTTATTCCAAATACATCTTCTTTGTGATTCTACCAGCAGTGTCCTGTTTATGCTGTTATAATATAGGTTAGGTACAAGTATGAAATACTTTAGAGTGAATCAGCCCTTTTGGGGCAAAATCAGGATATTTTTGCAAAATTTTGGGCCATTGAGCACTGGAGATTTTAAAATCCTACTTTTGTACCAAGGCATAAGTTGGGAAAAGTACAATATTTTTTCTAATCCCGCAGAATGTTTCATGAAGAAATAGAAAAATTCCTCACTGTTGGGTGGCCAATTTTTCTGCATTCTTAGAATAGGATTTTCATGCATAAGATTACTGAAAACAAAAGAAAATTAGCCTCCTGGATTTTTCCCAACTTTGGCAATCTCAACCTGATGGGAGCATTTCAGTGAGCTTGTGTTAAACTGAAATTTGCCACACCCAAAAAAGAAATCCTGACTCCACCCTGCAATGCAAATGAACCCTGTGCCATCCAAGGAGTTAGTTATGTTAAAAATCTAAACTATCCAACATTTTAGTTTGTTTTCCAACACGAAATACTGTAGCTACAAAAGATAAATGCCTTTAAAACACCTTTCTTCAAATTGCTGCTGGTAAATTCTTCAATGATTGAATCTAGAGAGAAAAAATTAACAGTACAGTATTTGTTGGTCATGAGTATAGACTATGGCAAGCATTGATGGATGGAAAGAAACTGGCACATATCACGCATGTGTGCGGTCTAAACTTCCTTTCCTGGTGAAGCGTACCTTGACACATGTGTGCCTTGCTTTCTGTATGTGGAAGCCATGGCAACAGATTAAGTCCAGGAAATTGACTACAGTATACGCATATAGTGTGCTGACTTATGCTGCCTGAAATTTCTCAGACTTATTCACATGTACAGCCATTTGAAAGGAGAAACAAAAATTTTTCAACACAGCATGCTGTAAAATACTTTTTTCTGTGTACCAAAGATTTTAAAATGCACTATAGTGTCTGCTTGGAACCCCAAAAGTTCAAAATATATAGTTATATATATATGCTAGTTGGATTTCCTCTGTACCTGTGTTCCCCAACCCATGGTCTGTGGACCAAGGCCAGCCCAAATAAGTTTTTTGTGAGTCTGCCAGAAAATTTCTTCAGCATGATTTTTTTAAAATCAAAAGTAGCAATGAAGTCTTCAATCTTTATTTGAAAATTTGTAAAGACAATGGCAGTTGAAATTATGTGATAAAAATAGAAGTTGGCCTCTCTTCTAATGATATTTGGGGCAAATTTTCACCTGCTGAAACAAATTATTACAATTTTTTTTTTCAATTTGAGAAATGTTTCTGGAAGCCCAGCACCTTTTTATTTTTCAAAGCATTCTACTATAGCCGTTTCATTTGTTCTTGATTTTTTTTCAAAAGAGCAGAAACTTGTTAAATATCTGCCATAAAGTCTTTCAAATTAAAAAAGAATTTTTTTCTGAAAACATTTCTTCAACAGTTCTGCCAAAAACTTTTGGAAGTTTGCTGGTCAGCAAAATGTTTTATGGAAATTTGCAGGTCTACTAGCCCATAAAGCTTGAGGAACACTACCCTATATGCAACAAAACTCAATGGACCAGAAAACCATTTGTGGTAGAGTGAATTCCATTGTAGAGAACCCCTATAAGACAAATTTATGGGATACAAATATTTTCATCATGAAGAGAAAACAGTTGTAAACATAATATTGTTGTTGAGAGAGTGCATCACCGCCAGTATAAAAACATTTACAGGACAGTGTATGAAAAGTAATCCTCAGAACAATGACAGACTCACCCAATGAAAATTTTTGCATTAATTTGGCCAATTTGTGACATCCTTATGACACTTCCTTCTCATTCAAGAAATGTATGCTTCTCTATCATCAATGGACAGCAATATTTTTAAATGTGTTTCAAGCAACACATTCTTTTGAATTTTAATTGCTTGGATTTTAAATTATTGCATTGCCCTTCAGAAAACAGATGAGTACTGTATTTTATTTTCATTTGAAAATTTCTCTATACAGTAAACAGATAATAATCTTCACATCAATAACAGAATCACCCAGCACAGGAAGGTTTCAGGTTAATTCGGTCAAATGACATCCATTTGAAACTTCAGTCATTCAAGAACTGTATTTTTCATTATTATCAATCAACAGTAGCATTTTAAAGTGGCTTTCAAGCAAATAATTTATTTAATTGTGATTGCTTCAATTTTAAATCATATTATAACCCTTTCCAAAAATGTGATGAGTACTATAGCTGTGATTCCCTTTTTTACTTATATGGCCATGAACTTCATAAGTGCTATTTTAGAAAACCTTCTCTTCTTATGTCCAGCATTTCATATGGATAGAAATCAGCTTAAGAAAGATTAAAAATTACTTAAATTCAATGCAGAGACACTTTCTGAAATCTTAAAGGATCAAGA